>JAKUCV010005392.1:0-34238 GCA_028386065.3 Turnera subulata
GGATTTCCTATAGATGAACTCTCTATATATCTTCATCCTTGTTGCTTCAAATCTTGTACTCCTTTGTCTTAGACTTGTGCTTCATTGATTGATGTCTTTTTGCTTTTCTTCAAGGAATGAATTCATGAATGGAGCTTTGGTTAGTTTGTCATTATCAAAACCCTGAAATGAAACATGGAAGCATTAGTCCTAACACAATTTATCTCTAAAATCATGCCTAAAACTACGCATATTTCACACTCATCAGAGCCAGTCTCGAAAACCTAGATATGAGAAAACTAGGGATGAGTTAATCCTAAAGCCAAGACCCAGCACCCGCAAACCAAAAGATAAGGGGATCCAGACGAGAGAAAAACCTTGAGGGAACCCAACTAGAAGGGAGATGAGAGAACCAGTCGACCCAGTCAGAAGCCAAAGACCTAGAGATGAGGAAGTCTTGTCAAAAACCAAAAAATCAGTTTTTGCAAAACCCATGAGATGAGCAAACACAAGCCAGTAAGACAATGAGACAATAGGAGGTACCCAGAGGTAAGACAACTGAGCCATGAGTGAAAAGCCGAAGACACGATCCTTGCAATCTTTAGAAGAGCCCAGAACAAACCGACTATGAGACAAGAGAGAACCTTGAGAGAATCCAGACCTTGAGAGAATTAAGAGAGAACCTAAAGCCGGGACCCAGCTCCCGCAGACCATGAGAGAAGGGAAACCAGACATGAGGAATCCAGGTGAGAGAAGACCATGAGGGAGTCCAGACATGAGAAAACCAGTAAGCCAAGAGTCCAGCCCTTGCAAACCTAAGGTGACCAGATCTTCAGACATACAAGTCAGAAGCTGGGAACCCAGTTCTCGTAATGAGGAAACCAGACAAAAGCCATGTACCCAGTACCCGCAAAACCAAAGCCGAGGACCTGATTCTCGCAAACCCAGGGATGAGATGATTCCCAAAGACCGAACATTGAATATCCAGCCGACAAAGATGAGATTATTCTTTGTTAATGATCCGATAGATGAGATGATTCTATCGCCCCGGGATGAGATGATTCCCGAAAACCATAGCTTGGGATGAGATGATTTCCGAAAAAAATCTAGTCGACAAAGATGAGATGATTCTTTGTCAACAACCCGATGGATGAGATGATTCTATCACCCCGGGATGAGATGATTCCCGGAAATCTGAGATGAGATGATTCTTAGAAACCGAGGGCCAGACCCTCAAAACTTCAGGATGAGATGATTTTTAAAGAGGAGCATGGGATGCTCCAAAGCTTGGCACACACACCACACATTTATTATTCAAATTTGGTTGTTCCTTTCTTGTGTTGTTTCGTCCTTAGTTCCTAATGACTCATCAACGAGGGGGCATCTGCGAACACCCAAATTTGACCCACGAATTTTCAACTAGAATTAGATTTTAAACATACTTGAACCTGGAATTGATGAGATGATTCAATCTTAGGATTAAGGCATGTCATGAATTTAACTTAGTAGAAATGATGTATTTTGGTAAATTAGACCTTCATGTATTTGAACTCTAGGGTTAATGTGATGATTTAATCTTAGAATAAAATATATAATAATAAGGTTTATTTAGGCTAGAATATATCATTTGGGCCTTTTATCTATTCCTTAATCCAAGTATATTGAGATGATTTATTATTGGGTTAAAAATAGGTTTAAGGGCCCAAGTTAATTCTCTAGAGTTTGATTTGTCCACTAACACAATTCTTGGAGAATAATTTTAGCTCTGATTTTTGTGGAAAATCAGAGTTAAATCATCATTTAAGTAGACTTTGTGTTTTTGGTATGATTTTGCTTAGAATGGGTATCAATGTGTAATCAATCAGTCTTGGAATGATTTAGGGGAGTGGTGATCAAGTAATTAAGTGATTCTGGGTTAATTAGGGGTTAATTATGCGGTTGGATCAAGTTAGAGCTGAATTAGGGGGATTGGGGGTCAAAAAAGGACAGAACGAGTGACACGCGGGGCGACCGGGGGTCATCTCGTGACGACCACCAGGTGCTAGTGGTCCTCCTCAAATGACCGCCGACACTGGTGGTCATCCAGAGCATCACCGCCGGCAACGGCGGTCATAGGTGCCTAGAACCTCTGATTTTCTCCGATTTTGTTTCCTAATTCGATTCTACGCGGTTTTAGACCATATTTTCGGGCATAATCTTGACCATTAAGCAGGCTCACGCCCCTAGGCTTCCCAGAACATTATAAATATGACCCCTCACACACATTTCAAAGGACACACAATTTTTCTCACATATACACCCATAAGCCTTGAGTGCTTGGAGAAACTCTACCTCTCCAACTCCAGAGAAAGATTCTTAGGCAGAAACTCTGGAGAAATTTCGTGGGAGGCATCAGCAGTAGTCTAGCAAGGAAGAATCAAGAGGGGGACCAACCATTGAGCTTAGAAGTGGCAAGAAAGTGGGTGTAAAACTCAACCCATTGCAAGGAGCTAGAGGCGGGTTACAAGAGGTAACACTTAACTCTCTTTTTGATTGATTCTTGCTGATCACATGATGATGCTTTTGATGATGTAAGTGGCCGATTAGTGCCATACATGGCTTTGACCCCGATCACTCGGGTACGTAGGTAGTCTCGGTTTTACAACGGTATGCAAGCCAAATCTTCTTCTTCTCCCCCATTCTTTTATTTTCCACACTTGCACTCCTACACAAGGCACATTTGTATTCACCAATTGCACAAAGTCCCGACCCAACACGGATGGGTGCCTAACACCTTCCCATCTGTGACGAACCCCCTATTCCATGTCTTTGGTTCGCCATGACCATGTAGCCTAAAGGAGTCATCTAAAGGTTTTTTCTCAAATTTTGCCCTTAATAAAATTTGGGTGGCGACTTCCCAGGAAAAATCGGGTTTTGCAGCTCGAGAGGCCCCCGAATCGTTGCAAGTTAGTGCTTGAACAAATTCACTGTGACTATTGTGGCAAGCCTAGGCATACCAAGAAACACTGTTGGAAATTACATGGAAGACCAACCAGAGGACGTCCAGGAAAAAGATTCCCTCCTAAAGCCCAGGCTCATTTGTCTTATGCTGTTGACCAATCTTCTACTCCTTTGACTGAGGCTGTTGACTCTCTCTCATCCGCGGGTATTCAGAGTTTAAAGCGTCTCCTTTCACAACTTAGTTCACCTTCTAGTGCTACTTCCAATTTTATGCAATCAGGTACTGCTTTTAATGCTACATTTGATTCATGGATAATTGATTCTGGTGCGAATAGACACGTCAGTCTCTTCCCAAAATTTTTTTCATAATTATTCTCCTTGTCAAACACCTGCCAAAGTTCGCATTGCTGATGGGTCTTTAGCACTCGTTTCTGGTTCAGGTTATATTGTTTGTACCCCTAATATTAAGCTCTCCTCTGTCCTTCATGTTCCTCAATTTTCTGTTAATCTCTTGTCCGTTAGTGCTATTACTAAAACTCTCAATTGTAAAATTGAATTCTTTCCTGATCATTGTATTCTTAAGGACCTTCATACGGGAAAGAAGATTGGCAGTGGTAGGGTGCATGATGGCTTATATATGTTGGAAAGCAGTTCAAATAGTGGTGCAACTAGTCAGGCCTTTTTAGGTAGAGCTCCAGACATCAATTTTGAAATCATGCAATGGCATAGACGGTTAGGGCATCCGTCATTTTTTGTTTTAGGAAAACTTTATCCTAGTTTATTTTCCAAAACACGATTTGATTCTCTCGTTTGTGATACTTGTGAGTATGCTAAACATACCAGAAACCATTATCCTTTAAGTGCCAATAAAAGTACTATTCTTTTTATAACTATTCACTCTGATGTTTGTGGTCCTACACAAACTCCTTCTTTATCTGGTAATCGATGGTTTGTTACTTTTATCGATTTTTTATACTAGGATGACATGGGTTTATTTACTCAAAGCTAAGAGTGATGTTTTTTCTTGTTTTCAATCCTTTCACATGATGGTGCTTACCCAATTTGATGCCAAGATTAAAACCTTGAGGACTGATAATGGCACAGAATACATGGATAGACGGTTTCAAAGCTATTTAGAATCTTATGGTATTCTTCATCAAACCAGTTGTCCTTACACTAGTGCACAAAATGGTGTTGCCAAACGGAAAAATCGGCATCTTTTGGAAGTGGCTCGATCTCTCTTATTTACCATGAATCTCCCTAAATCCTATTGGGGCGATGCCGTTCTTATTGCAGCTTACCTAATCAATCGCATGCCCCATAGAGCCCTCAATTTTAAGGCTCCTTTAGAGCTCCTACTAGGTAAGACTGCCTATACCGTTCCCCCTAAAATTTTTGGATGTGTGTGTTTTGTTATACACGTAATGTTGGAAAGTTAGACCCTCGAGCTCTCAAGTGTGTCTTTATTGGATATTCTCCAACCCAGAAAGGTTACCGATGTTACCATCCTCCTTCTCGCAAATTTTTTGTCAGTATGGATGTCACCTTTAGAGAGTCTGAGTCTTATTTTCCTTCCACCCAAACACCTCCTGAGGGGGAGAATAGTGATGACCATGAGGTGTTAATTCCTACTTCGGAAACTTTAGATGATTCTATTTTTGGGGAAATTCCTAGCCAGGGAGAGGAGACTGTAAGTCGTTTAGACAGACCTGATTTGTTGGTATACTCATGGAAAAATGCTATGAAAGAGGCCATCATGCAACCGTCTCCTCGCTAAAAATCTTCTCCTGCTGTTGAATCTCCTGGTGAGTTATATCCCGTTAATCCATTGGATTTACCCATTGCTCAGAGAAAAAGGGGTTAGAACTTGTACCAAACATTCTATCTCTAACTTTGTCTCTTATAATTCATTGTCTCCTTCCTATAGAGCCTTTGCCTTATCTATTTCTTCTGTGTCTATTCCACAGGATTCGAAAGAAGCAGTCCAAAATCCAAAATGGAAGGAAGCTATGGTTGAAGAAATGAGAGCTCTACATCAAAATCAGACATAGGATCTGGTTGATTATCCTTCTGATAAAAAATTAGTTGGTTGCAAATGGGTATTTATAGTAAAGAACAAAGCGGATAGTTCAATCGAGAGATATAAAGCAAGATTGGTAGCAAAAGGATTCACTCAGACTTATGGGGTGGATTACCAAGAGACATTTGCTCCAGTTGCTAAAATGAATACCATCAGAATTTTGTTATCCTGTGCAGCCAACCTTGATTAGGATTTGCAGCAGTTTGATGTCAAAAATGCTTTCTTGCATGGAGACTTGGAAGAAGAAGTTTATATAGAGAATCCTCCAAGATTTGGAGATGAAACACTTATGAAAAGGTCCGTAGGCTGAAAAAGGCTCTATATGGGTTGAAACAATCTCCTAGGGCGTGGTTTGACAGATTTAATAAAGCCCTGATCCATTTAGGTTATCAGCAGAGTAATGCCGATCATACCCTGTTTTTCAAGCATGACAGGGGTAAGATTACTCTTCTTATTATTTATGTCGATGATATTGTGATGATTGGAGATGATACAGAAGAGATGTTTCATCAAAAAAGGCAGTTAGCACAGGAATTTGAAATCAAGGAGCTTAGGAAGTTACAATATTTCCTAGGTATTGAAATAGCGAGATCTGCAAAGGGAATCTTTATTTCCCAAAGGAAGTATATTTTGGATCTTTTGGAGGAAACAGGAATGCTAGGTTGTAAACCAACAGAATCACCTATTGAAAGCAATCACAGAATGCAAGCAGGTGTTGGAAAAATAGTGGATAAAGAACGGTATCAGAGACTTGTTGGAAAGCTCATTTACCTTTCACATACTAGACCAGACATAGCATATGTTGTCAATGTTGTGAGTTAGTTCATGCATAATCCACGAGAATCACATATGCAGGCATTTTTTCGTATACTTAGGTATCTTAAGTCTGCACCAGGTAAAGGCCTCTTATTCTCCAAACATGATCACTTACAAATAGAAGCCTTTACAGATGCTGACTGGGCTGGATCACCTGATGATAGAAGAACTACAACTGGTTACTGTACACTCGTTGGTGAAAAATTGGTCACTTGGAGGAGTAAAAAATAGAGTGCGGTTGCTAGATCAAGTGCTGAAGCAGAGTATAGGGCTATGGCTCAAGGATTTGTGAGCTCATGTGGCTAAAGAAGTTATTAGATGAATTAACGTTGTCCGAACACAACAAATTGTCTCTTTACTGTGACAACAAAGCTGCAATTAGTATTGCTAACAATCCTGTGCAACATGATCGAACAAAGCATATTGAGATTGATCGGCACTTCATCAAGGCGAAACTCACATCCAAAATTCTTGATATCTTTCACGTTTCTTCAGATCATCAGTTAGCTGATGTCTTTACAAAAGGACTCAGCAACAGAACGTATCATCAGTTAGTTTGCAAGTTGGGCATGTGTGATATTTTTGCACCAACTTGAGGGGGAGTGTTAACCGCCATACTTTTTTACCGACTCAAAATTCGACTTTGAGTCCTAATAGGATTAGTAGTGGTTTAGTTTTCTAGTCCTAGTACTTGTGTAAATAGAGTAGTATCCCTATTGTATTATTATCAGAAATCAATTGGAAAATTGTTTCACAAAATCTTCACTTATATTGACTCTTCTGGTGTCAACAACAACTACAGAGAGAGCTTTTTCGGCCATGAAACTTGTCAAAACAAGATTGCGTAACAAGATGGAGGATGATTTTCTAGCAAACTACTTGATTGTCTACATTGGAAGAGAAATTGCTGAGAAGTTTCCAATTGACCAAATAATTGATGATTTTGATGCATTAAAACCTCGCAGGGCGCGATTACGATAATTTTGTAATATTTTACATAAATTATAAATATAAATTTTATTTTTTTAATATTCTCATATAAATAAACTCCCCCCCCACCCCCCCCCCCCCCCCCCCCCCCTCAAAAAAAAAAAATTCTAGATTTTCCCCTGATACCTTTTATGTAATCCGAATTATATATCTTGTCCCTTTTGTATTTCTCGGGCAGCCCGGGCGCTGACATGGCCTTCTGCCCGGGTCCATGAAACATTTGTCAAAACATTATTGGTGCCATATGGAAATTTTTATGGGGCCACTATTTTTCAAAATTTTTTATTTCCAAAACTAAAGGAAACATTTTTTTTCTAATTTTTAAATCTTATACCAACTGGTCTACCCAATTTTTTTATTACCGTTCGTCCAATTCTTATTACGGTTCACCAATTCCATTCCAATTAAAACTCATATTAGTGTTCTATTTTTTTTTCTCACTTCCAGCATTAAAAATGTCTATTGTACAAAAAAAAAGACCAAATTCAGCTTGATTGCTTGTTGAGAGATGGCAACATCTATGCTCGCCGCACTCAACGCATTTCAATAAAAACTCATATTGGTTTTTCATTTTCCTTCCACTTTTAGTTTTAAAAAAAGTCTATTATACAAAAAGAAAAGAGCCCAAATTCAGCTTGATTGCAACCACCGTCGTTGAGAGATGGCAAGATCCACGCCGCATTCATGCCCGTAAAGGGTCCAAAGAGGAGATGCGACCAAATCCGACCAAATCTGTGCACCGAGCCGGCTAGAACGAGCTGAAACTGAGTAGTTTACAGTCGCCGGCGAGCAACCCGAGGGGAAGAAAAGCTATAGCCATGCCACCGTCGCTATCGATCTCTCACTGTTGAGTTGAATTAAGCTGTTGTTGCCTTCGAATCGCCGGAGCATTGCTTGTCGCCGTTGCAGGTTAGAGAACATGACTTTCTTAATGGTGGCACAAATGGTCCTGCAAGCGCAAGTATTGGAGATGAAAGAGTTGAGTTTGGATGGTGGTGTACGGTACCGATGAAGGGAAGGAGATTGGGATTTAGTGTTTGCCAGGAATACTTAATCCACCATGTTTTAGATTCTTCTCACTCTTTCTCGAATAGCAACGAAGAAAAAATTTTTTATTAAATACCTAAAAAGATTAATGTGTTATAAAATGTGTGGAGTCACTGTTCCACCTAACTCTTTGAATATATATGTATATTTTCATGAATAAAATTGAGATGGAGTAGAACGAGCTCTTCCCCCCTTTCAGTTTTTCCTTCCCTTCTCTTCTTCCTCACTGCCTACCATCTTCACCAATTCTTTCTCATTAAAACTTATTATTTACAACACGTTATCAGCACGATCGTCCTACCCCACCGAGCAACAAGACGAACAAAAAATTGACACAACCAGCTCACGGTGTTCGTTCCCGTGCCATCGATTTCAACCAAGCATCAACAACAATAACAAGTCTAACACAGTAAGAACTGGACCTTGCAATCTGAGCTCGTGTTCAACAACAAGAAAACAAACAATTTAAAAGCTGCCGGGATTCAGCAAATATTGGATCCAACAAGTCATGAATACGGTCACTGCCTACCTGGCGTTAGCCGCCGTGATCTTGACGCTCATGCAAGGCGGTACCGGAGCCAGGGAGCTACGGCCGTCTGATACGGCCTCGAGTACCAGACCGCCCCGCCCGCCGGGCAGAAGTTGCCGCTCGCACAGTGTCGAGGAGCCGTCACCGCCACCGTCTCGAGGGAGGAACAGCTGGCTAGGCGTGCAGAGGGCGAGGCTTGACTGAGCGTCTGCGCATGGACGCGTCGCCGCCCCCTCCACCGCCATTGACCGCTACGGCGACCAAACCGAAATCCTCGCCGTCGGCCGAAGCGAGCGGCGCACCCAAGACGCCGAGCAACAGCCTTAGATCCGACCTCTTGTCCACCGACGAAGAAGAAAAAGGCAAGGAGGGAGAAGAGGAGACGGCAGCGGATTACAGCGGTCACCGCTCGACGAAGAAGAATCCCCAGCGCCGCCGTCTTGATCCGGGCCTTCCTTCAGCGACGACAGCACCTCCGGCCGCACCGACCGACGCCTCGCCTCGCTCCTTGCCTTCTCCAACCACGATCACAACGACGACCTCCAGCTCACTGCCGCTTTCATCCAACCCGACCCGTAGCCTGGACTCGTCGGGGATCTGACGGGCTCCGGTGGTGTCGTTGCAGATCGGAGACGACGCGCAGCTCGCCTCCCTCTCCACCGCCCGCCTCTCGCCACCGTCTGCAACCCTTCATGGTATGATGATATGTGGGTTGGCTGGTGTGCTAAGATATTTTCTGATTCACTTGATTTGTTCCTGTCTACTGTTAAGTTATTGGCTATGATTTTACTGTATTCAACTGTGTTAATGAGTTGGCGCTACTCTATTTGCTAACAGTAGTTGAGTCATTTGATTTGTTGAATGCAAAAGATGTGGGTAGAAGAGTACTTTGATTGCGTGAACAATGTGGTTTCTGCCTTTCTTTTATGTTTAAAATTCTGCACGAGTGGCCTAGGGCTCAAAACCACTTTTGTGTTGTTTATTTTTCCTGGATTAATGCCTTGTTATTGAAATTATTATATGACTACATATTCCTCCTTGCAAAATTGAACTAGTGTGTGCCTATTCCTTCTCAAATGTTAGAGTCGTATGGGAAGTTACATTCATGAAAGATTTATATATACCGGAATAGTAACCGGATACTAATACGATATTATATATTATTGCTGAAAGATTTATCGAGTAAGCATATTTTACGTTTTTTTATTTAAATTCCGATTGGGCTATTAAAAGGCCCATAGTATTTAATTTTCCTGCACGGTGAACAGTGATTTTAGCCGGAATCCGGCGATCGTGAACAGTGTTCGGTCGGAATCCGACGAACCCAAAAGTGTTTGACCGGAAGCCGATGTCTCGAGTTTTTCCCGACAAGCCCGAAAATGTTTGGCCGAAATTTAGCATCTCGGGATTTTCCCGGCAAGCCCAGAAGTGTTTGGCCGGAATTCGATATCTTGGGTTTTTTCCCGGCAAGCCCGGAAGGCTATTGTATTTATTTTATTGTTTTTCATTTATATTAAGCTTGGGCTCATATTAGGTCCATTATATTTTAATATTCTGTTCTTTACATTTCAATTGGGCTCATATAAGGCCCATTGTACTTAATTTCTCGTTTTAATTTCTTTAGGATTTTATTGGGCTCGTATAAGGCCCATCACATTTGCTTTGCGATAATTTAATTTTTATTGGGCTAATTTATAAAAGGCCCATTGCATTTAATTTTTAGTCATTTATTTTAATTGCGCTAATTTATGTAAGGCTCATTATTTTTTTAAAAATTTTTCGGTTATTTAATTCTTTATTGGGCTAATTAACGAAAGGCTTATGTTTTTTTTTCTTTCGTTTAAGTCTTTAATTTTATTTAAATTATGTTGTTCGAGACCCTTATAATTTCCAGAAGAAATTTACTATGGGTATTAAATGCGAATAAGAATGTTCACGATAATAGTCTGGAAGACTAAATATAAGAGTCCAGCAGACTCAATAAAGGACAATACAACGAAGACTCGAAGTCTTACCGTTCAAAAGATCCTGAAGATCCTTCAAAAAGAAAATCGAAAATACAAAACTATTACCACCAGAAGATGGAAATTATATGACCAACAGAAAGTGAATATTATACTTGCTTACCCTGAAGGAGCAATTTATTTTATATTCAATTTATTTTATGTTCAGTTTAAATTATTACGCATTGCAATTTATTTTATTTACTTTTCAGTATTTTATAATTATTTCTAGAATAATACCTTAAGCTTTAGTCTCGAAAACAATGTAAAAATTGACATCCACTGGGGGAGAATTATATGTGTGGATGCCAATATAACATATTATGATATCTCGAAACGAGAAAAAGATTAACACGCTCCAGAAGAGCATAAATCCGAATATGTTCCTGAAGAACGCATGTTTTAATATGATCTAGAAGATCGTATATTTACGCTCTAGAAGAGCATATACTCTTGAAGAGTACAGACACCCCCAGTAATAAAATGAATTATTATGGATCCCGATGAATTAACTTTGATCTATTCCCTGAAGAGAATAAGATTGTATAATTATTTGTGCCTGTGGGCGTAAATGAGATAATACATGGAAAAGGCTCAAAGCAAACATGCATATTATTATTGCATAAACGGATCCATAACTGGAGAACATTCAAAGAAGAATGGTTCTCATACATATGTCTAAACAATAATCTATCTGTTGAGTTCAACATTAACCTTGAAACTATGGGCCTCGCGATTAATGTTGACCCTAACACTGTCGTTCCAGGAGAACCACATACCACCCACCTTGTTGTCTCCAGATAGCTAAAACCGATTTGCTGGAGGAAAACGGAGTGGTATTACTCCATGATTCTCTGCAGGTTGCCACAGGGTTTCAGTAATCAGTACCATGTTGGGCTTGTACTGATTCTTCAGATCTCTTAAGGTACGCACAAAATCTTGGGACCGCCTGGCCACTCCCCTGCAATTCCATAGTAAAAGTCGTACCTTGGGCCATGTAGGCGATAACCCAGAAACCCTCGGGAGACTCCGAGCCGTCATGGAAACTTGATAATAACTGCTTTGATTCAGTATTTGGCAAGATGACTCTAGCTAAAATTCCTGCAGTCTATCAGAAATGAAAAACATAACAGAATTAGCCGAGCCATAAAAGAAAACCCTTAGGTTGCCTTGGTCCTCTAGGAAGAAAGTTTCCTCCATAGGAGTCATAAAGAACCTAGACGAATAGAGCTCATCAACAAAAACCAAACGTGGTATTCTTGCGAGCTCATTCGGTAATTCCTCTTGCTGCTCATTCACCATACTATAAGCTAACCTATTCCTCCTTCCTAGAGAGGCACCCTCAACAAAGAAAACAGTAGATGGGGAAGACATCTTTATTTCGGTAAGTTTTTCCTAAATCTCCTAAATCTTCTTGTTCTTCACCACATATCTCCTCCCCTATTTATACTCTCAGTTTAGATAGCAAAGACATCTGTTTTTCAAATGTGGACCCCTTTCTTGTCTCCGATAAGATCCTGAAGATCTTTCGCTTTTCACAAAATGCCATAGCTATTATTGCTCAATAATGCTGATTCCCGACATGAGTGGCAGAAATAAACCTAAAATTGGTACACGACAGCCTGAAGCTGGTACCACCCTGAAGATAATGAATATTGCAGCCTGAAGCTGGAACAAACTTGAAGTTCGTTTATTGATTCATTGTTCGGCATGACCGGTTGGGCTATCCCGGATCGATTATGATGCACAAAATTGACTTGGTCATTTATTGAAAAACTAGAAATGAATTTTCATGAGTTTGTTTGCTGCGAAAGTTATTATATGGCCTTCCTAAAGATGAGAATGGCCTAGTATCACCAGCAAGTTTGAGAATGATTCAGGGACATGAACGCGGACTGATAAATCCACTGTGTTAACCATCTAGGTAATTTTTACGATGCATCGACTAGATGGTCTATTATGTGACGCAAGTTGGCATTGTGCACTGATTTAATAATTAAGCCACTTGCGGGTATATGTCCCTATTTATGTTACTAGACTATATGTCTAGATAATGCTGGTATATTTCTTCAAATGGATAATGTATATCATTGGAAATAAACCCAAAGAGATCTGGGCCATATTGACAATTGATTGCAGGACCATTGATGAAATATTATTGTTTCGAGAAAATGGTATTTTATATGCAGCAACACTTGAGTGCATCAAGCCAACATGATAAGATCTCCCCACTTAATTGATTAATGGTCACATACTTAGTATTTCCCATCTTCGGACCATCGGTTATTCAGTCTATAATGCTCCACCACAGGATTGTGAAATGGTCCCTTAAAGAAGATTGGGAATCTACATTGGGTATGAATCTCCATAAAATACAAAAGTAATTGAAACCTATGACAGGAGATTGGAGATTTATTTATAGCAAGATCTGCTTATTGATTGATGTTTTTACCCAACATCAGGGGGAGAAAATAAGCAGCTGGATCAAGAGATTATTGAAATGATTTATCAATATCTAGTTTTTGATCCTCGAATATTGGTATGAACCTGAAGTTCAAAAGATGATTCATTTGCAAAAGATTAGTAAGTCATTTGCCAGACATATTTATTTGAAAAGTGTGACCAAGTACCAGCTGCAAATGCTCCTGTTTCAAAAGTATGCAAATGAATCCAAATTACGCCAGAAGCGTAGAATATACTCGGTTCCATAGAAAACAAAAATTCTCGATAGAGAAAAAGGAGCAAAGATATAAGATGGCCCCATTGTGAAAATAAGGCCTCCAGTAGAGGTCCAAATTAAATGTCCTCAAGAAGAGGAAAATCCTCCAGAAGAGGTCCCTGACACAATTGATAAAGTTCCGGAAGTAACTCAGGTACCTGAAATAAATTGAAAATGATGAGATCTCAATCACAGTGTCAGAAATGAGATGGAACCGACGTGAAATAACCGTCGACGGAATACTTGTTTTATTTATAATATAGCGCTAAATAAAATGAGGATCATGAACCTACATTGGCGAATGTAGGCGCTGTATGATTGGCCAAAATAGAGAAATATGTTTAAGGCTGTGTTGGAATTGCTTGAAGCGAAAAATTTTCCGGACCTGTAGTCCGTACACCAGAAGGTGTAAAATTCAATTGGTCATAAAATGGATATTTGTGCAGAAAAAAAATAAATAGTGAAATATAAAGCACGGTTTGTGGCACAAAGTTTTACCCAAACGACCAGATATTCATTATGAGGAGATATACTCCCCTGTGGTGGATGCAATTATTTTTGATAAGTCTGGCATAATATGAAAGAATTAGAAATGCATCAAATGGATGCTATAACAGCCTATTTTTATGGATCCACAAGTTATGATATATGCATAAGAATCCCTGAATGATTCAAGTTGCCTGAAGCAACTAATTCCCGGGAATATACAATGTCAAACTAATTGATTTTTATATGGTTTAAACCAAATTAGTACTTATTGGTCCTGGAGTACACTGTTAAAGTGCTCGTAACATCAAGCCCGCAGCTTCTGCCATAAGCCTATTGGCGAGATATGGCTATGCTTTGATAGTTTGTCTTGCAGATGCAGGTCATATATTTGAAGCACAAAGCCAATACCAGAAGTATCATATGAAGTACAAAACACTACCAATGATGCAGAAATTATCATTATACACGGAGCTAGTCGAGACCGTGCTTGACTACATTCGAAGATGTTGCACACTCAAGAGACGATAGCAAGGCAGATGCTCCAACAAAAAATTATGAAGATAATGCTACCTACATTGTGCAGTTAAAGTAATGATGTATCAAAAGTGATCAGACAAGGCACACATCACCAGAAGTTAACAAGAAGATAATTAACATGCCACGACATCAAGAAATCAAGAGAGGCCAAAATGAGGGGGAGTAGAATACGCACTACACTCTTTTTTCCTTCACCAAGTTTTTATCCCACAGGGTTTTTCTTGGTAAGATTTTTAATGAGGCAGTTCTCACTTAGCGTATTCTACCCAATGAACAGTGACATCCAAGGAGGAGTGTTATAAAATGTGTGGAGTCACTGTTCCACCTAACTCTTTGTATATATATGTATATTTTCATGAATGAAATTGAGCTAGAGTAGAACGAGCTCTTCCCCCTTTTCAGTTTTTCCTTCCCTTCTCTTCTTCCTCACTGCCTACCATCTTCACCAAATCTTTCTCATTAAAACTTATTATTTACAACATAATGCACCTTTTCCCAAAAAAAAAGACAAAATCTGGATGAAATGGAATAGGTCTGATGGACTTTTTTTTATTAAAACTAGTTTTTTTTCACGTGCGATGCACGTGGTACCATTTTTGTTATTTTAAAAAGTAATTCTACAACAATTAAAAAGTTAATCAATTAAATATTCATTAAGTGAAAATTTGAAGTTACAATAATTAAGTTTATACATAAAGTAAAAAAATTAATACAATAATTATCTTCAAGCTTTGAAAGTAATGTGTCTCTGTCTTTCTCTAGTTTAATTCTTTAGGAATTGGTTGCATTTAACCGTTTTCGTTTTCAATACAATTCTATTTTATTTTTTCTTTTTGTTTTTCGGTAGCTTTTCCTACTTTTCAACCTTTTTTTTTATTTACTCTTTTTCCCGCTCAAACTTACCACGAAAATAGATTTTTCGTCTTAGCAAGCAATTAATTTTTCAATTTCTTTCTTTGCTATGTCTAATTATCATTTTTGCCTTATTAAATAAAGTTGTTGATGCATTATCTTTTTTATCAGACACTTCAAGTCTTAACGTATATTTATAAGATATTAAATAGACATGAAATTATTTTTTTTAATAATTTTAATTTTTAGACATTATAAGAATTTTTTTCAATCCTTTGGTTTTTATCCAATTAATCTATATTATTTTTCTCTTTCACATCTAGTATTTTGGTTAATGTAAAACAAATATTATTTTGAGAGTATAAAAGTTAATATTAATAAACTTATATACTTATCTTAGTCTTAAAGTGCTTATGTTTTATATTTCTCATAATATATATTTTATGATATTTTTTATCCTTTATGTTTTCAATCATTGTGTGATTTGAATGCTTTTTTTGGTCGTCTTCCATGTCTGTTAATAAATATTTATTTTGTCAATGTCGCTTTTAACTAAAATAGATATTATAGTTTGCACTCTTGAATATGAATAGCTTCTTGTATTTTTTGATTTATCATTAGTTTTATATGTCATGAAATTATTTTATTACAAACTTGAATGGATAGCCTTCATTTTCAGGTGGAGAAACATATATTCTGGGGAGGAAAATATTGTTTTAAGCATGTTGGTCCATAATGATTTCAACATGTATTATTACATTTTAGGTGAAATCCTTTGCAAACCATTCCAGATCGTAAAGTCTATTTGGTGGATCGAGTTTCCTCAATAAAATGATTTAAAAATTCATTTTAAGTACCAAATTATAGGGTCAGAGTCCACTTGGAGTTAAAGTATTGAGAAATTTTTCTTAATAAGAATTTTGTGTGTCCTCATCAAAACTTCTAAATATCATGTGGTCCTTCGAAAATTGTTGATCAATTTTTCATTTAGTTTGTACACATATTATTTCTTGTGGTAAGAATTGCTCTCTCAGTCATGTAAACAACTGAATTTGCATTGTGTTCAAGCCGAGGATATATGTTTTTTATCAAACAATCAATTTTTGATTCATGTCTATTTCGTAGGGTATTGAAATGAAGCCATTTTAAATTATAGGTTCTTCTCTATTTTTCATCCTTTGAATCTTGTTTTGACATCTTACACAAAGTTGTTTCATCGGTGATGAATGGTATATCAAAACGTGATTAAGCAGTTCGTCCACCAGGCATAATTGTCGCTGCGACACTACATGTTGCAGTGGAAGTGCTATTATTCCTCTAGGTTTGACAATGGCAAGTAGTGCACCATATAAAAATATTTCTCCCATCCCTTCTTCCAAATCTATCAATGTAATTTCAATTAGCATTTCATTAGTTATTTCTCCTAAGTGAGTTGTTTGATTTTGAAGAAAATAACTATTTGATTCGATTAGCTTATATTCATATATTTTTTATTCTCATGCTTCTTAGAAAATAATTGGCACTTTGAGTGCCAGTAAAACTTGAGCCTTTGGGTAGTGTTCTTGGTTTCTTATGAAATCTTCAGACATCGGCTCAAATTGAAGATCCTATAGCATCTTGGCTTTTTCGGGCAGACGATACACTAAAATGATTGCAAAAAATCTCCATAACTCTTGTGGTATTTGGAATATGAAAGTTTCTTTCATATACTCCAATATGCTTTCATCAGATTCCAAAAGGCTCCTTTTACCATGCTACTTCTCTGGATATTTTGTACCACACTCCATAGAATGACAAAAAAAATTTCATATTGTTTTAGTCCTCTTACATGATTTAAAAGTACTTAAAGGCAATACCTTTCACCTCCTTTTGAGTTTCAAATTTAACGACCAGTAACAAATAATTTTTTTTCCTTAGAGTTCACATTTTCTTTTTTGCATTCTGCACATAATATTCCTGACAATCCTATTGATTTCAAATTACTAATGCAAAGTATTTCAAATTAAATACTTTTGTTTTCTATATTAGATTTTCAATATTACTATATCAATTTTTCAAAAATAAAATAAATATTATTTCTTTCTCAATATAAGAAAACGACAAAAAACAATAATAAAATGTATCATAGAACATAATTTAGTACTTGCAGACGATAAAAGAATTTGGTAGTGTGAGCATTTTTTCAATTTTATTTGCTCTAGTCTCTTTAGCCATGGTACTATAAAAAATATCTTGATATAATTCTTATCTTATTTTTTATTATTAATGCTGAAAATAATCGAGTCTTATAGTGTCTAATTTTATATATATGTTAACCACAAATTGCTTAAGCAATCTTCTAATTGATAGTCGAGTCATGTAGTCTCTTTAGCCATGATTTGAAATTTAATTGAGAAAAAATCATATATAATTAACAAATAACCTTGATATATTATTAATTTCCTAATGATTCCTTTGTTAAAACATATATCACTTGGTTTTTTCTAGCCAAATACATTTTTTGTTTTCCTAAAAGTTTTTTTTTTAATTAAAACCTCACTTTGAAGGCAACGTGATGATCAAACTTACTGATCAATTGAATAGCGCACGAGCTTTGTTTTTTTGAAGTCAACTACAACAACCCAAAAGAAAAAAAAAACGTAATCAGCGGTGTATTCATGTACGTCCTGTTTGTACACAAAGGAAATATGTTGAAAGAAGATGATAAAACTAGAAGGAAAAAGGAAAAAAAAAATGTGGGGGTTCAACTTCGTAATCTCGTGGACTCAACTGTAACCATGCACACACAACTGCTACAGGATCATGCGCTTTAAACGACCAAGTTAAAAAAATTCAGTATGTAATATTTTTCAGTTAGATTTGAAAAAAGAGACAATAATAAAACATACCAGGCTAAAATCTATGGAGATTGATTTTGATGCTTAGATATTAAAATTTTCATACAGTATATTCTTATTCCTTATTAAAAAAGAAATAAAATATACAAAATCCTTCTCTTATTGGAATAGAATCAGTGGCGGTGGCCCAGGGGAGCTGAGGGGGGTCATGGCCCCCTTTGGACTTTCAATTTTTACATATATGTCCTACCGCGATGTACTTATGAGACCCTTAGATTTTTAAATTTTACATATAAGTCCTATCGTGATGTATATTTGGCCCCTTTTAAATTTTGTTTTCTCACATAAACCCTTACTATAGCACATATTGGCCCTCTCTAGAAATTATATCTAGCTCCGCCACTGAATATAATAATGAGTGAATCCAAATTTAAAAACCGATATGGGTAGAGTTAAGTTCTTTTTTTCTGTTATTATTTAGTATGTAGATAAAATAATAGTAATAATTAAATAAAGAAGGGTAGTTGAGTCAATAATAAATAATTGAGGGTAATTGGGTCAATTTGTCGGCTTTTTTAGAGTTGGTGCTTTTATATAGTATATAGATTGGGAAGGGAAGAGGGAAAACCAATCTCAGTATGAGTTTTACTTGAAATGCAATTTTTTTTTATCATACTTGAAATGCAATTGAATGAACCAGGATAAAAATAGGGTCGACCAGCTGGTATAATATTTAAAAATTATAAAAAAATATTTTCCTTAATTATGGAAATAAAAAATTTGGAAAAAATAGTGGGCCCCACAAAAAATTTTCGTGTGGCACCAATAGTATTGTGACACGTGTTTAATGGACACGGGAAGATGGCTACGTCATTGCTTGGGCTGCTCAAGGTACATAAAAGGGACAAAATATAAAATTCGGGGTGCATTAAAGGGACTAAAAAACTCGTGGGTATACAAACGTGACAAATGCAAAAGTAGAGGTACCAAAAGGTGTTTGACCCAATTTTGTTTCTTACTAGCCCATGAAACAAGAGATTAACCTAAGAATTGACAAGTACCATTGGTGCTTTTTCGATTAAGAATGCACCCAGCAAAGTCAACATCAGAGTACCCAATTAGTTCAAACACATCAACACTAGGATACCAACGTCCTAATAGTGGAGTTCCTTTTAAGTACTTAAAGATCCGTTTAATGGCACGCAAATGGGACTCCTTAGGACATGCTTGGAATCTTTCACATAGACAAACACTGAACATAATATCTGGTCTAGTAGCAGTGAGGTAAAGGAGGCTTCTAATCATACCTTTATAGGTCTTTATATCAACATCTTTACCTTGTTCGTCTTTGTCTAATTTTGTTGATGTGCTCATTGAAGTTGGACTTGGTTTGGCACCATCCATGCTAAATGGTTTGAGTAACTCTTTGGTGTACTTTTCTTGGCTTATGAATATTCCATCACTTTGTTGCTTGACTTGAAATTCGAGAAAGAATGTTAATTCTCCCATCATGCTCATCTCGAATTCACTATGCATAAGCTTTTCAAATTCTTTACACAAAGAGTCATTAGTAGCACCAAATAGTATGTCATCCACATAAATTTGGATAATGATTAAGTCATTTTTATAACGCTTACAAAAAGAGTAACCTGTCATACCAAGCCCTAGGTGCTTGCTTCAAACCATATAGCGATTTTTTCAATTTGAACACATGGTCGGAATGTTAAAAGTTCTCAAATCCAAGAGGTTGCTCAACATAATGCTTACAAAAAGAGTAGAATCAACTTTTTCTCTAGTAAAGCCTTGAGATCAAGAATGTACTTAACCTGTCATACCAAGCCCTTGGTGCTTGCTTCAAACCATGTAGCGCTTTCTTCAATTTGAACACATGGTCGGAATGTTCAAAGTTTTCAAATCCAAGAGGTTGCTCAACATACACTTCCATGATGAATCCATTTACGAAGGCACTCTTCACATCCATTTGATAGAGCTTGAATGCCTTGTGGGAAGTAAATGCCAAGAGCATTCGAATTGACTCAAGTCTTGCTACGGGAGCAAAGGTCTCATCAAAGTCAATTCCTTCTTCTTGATTGTATCCTCGAGCAACAAGTCTGGCGTTATTTCTTGTAACAATTTCTAGCTTCATCCAACTTGTCTCTAAACACCCATTTTGTGCCAATCCCGGGGTGATCATTTGGTCTCTCCACCAAGTCCCAAACATCACTCCTTTCAAATTGGTTTAGCTCTTCTTGCATAGTCATAATCCAATTTTTATTATTTATGGCATCAGCAACATTCTTTGGCTCGATATGTGAGAGAATTATCTGATGTGAATTGATGTTGTGGATTGATAAGCGAGTGGAAACTCCTCTTGATGGATCCCCAATGATTGCATCTGTTGAAAGACCTTTTGGCACCTTCGATGCCAGATGTGGTTGTACTTAGGTGGATGGAGGTTCTTGCTCAAGTGCATTAGTCTCGTTAGATGGAGTCTGAATTTCAGCCTTGCTGTCTTCCTGATTTCCTGTTTCCTGAACTGTTGGACTTTGAGGCTGTGGATTTTGATTATCAACTTCTATAACATCTTCAGAGTTGTTAGTAGCAACAAATTCATCAAAAGACGACATGCATAGATTCTTCTACCATTAATGACTTCTTATTGTATACTCGACAGGTTTTACTCTTAATTGAATAACTAAGAAATATACCCCATCAGACATTGCATCAAATTTACCAAGTGCATCCTTTGTATTTAATATGAAGCAATTAGATTTGAAAACTTTAAAGTAATTAATGTTTGATTTTCTATCATTTCAAATCTCATAAGGGGTCTTTTCTAGTGTGGATCTAATGGACATTTTATTTAGGATGTAATATGTTGTGTTTACTGCTTCAGCTCAGAAGTAAGTAGGAAGATTATGCTCATTTAACATGGTTCTTGCCATCTCTTACAAAGTTCGGTTCTTCCTCTCATGGGGAGTTCTAGTAGTCGAAAAGGTATGGTTGATACCATTTTCTTCACACAAGTGATTAAAGATAATATTATCAAACTCTCCTCCATGATCACTCCTAATCTTTTTCAACTTATACCCTTTCTCAAGTTAAAAAATGTTTTAAGCCACGCAACATTGAGGTTTGTTTAATGTTGTCCCTTAAGAATTTTTTCGGCAATTCTTGTCCTCTAAGTTTGGTGAAACCGGTTAAAGTCGTCCCTCTGACCTAAGATACCAGGTAAAGGCTATGTGGCAGCAAAATCAAAGTGGGAAGAAAGATATTTTTGGTCCTAAACCTTTATAAAGTGTCAATTAAGTCATGGACAATACATTAAATGAAATTGAACTACATATTTTTTGGCCAAATCGTACACATGTCAAATTACTGATTCTAATAATTCTATATTTTATTTTTTACTCATTTTTATTTTTTAAATTTAATTTTCAGAATTTATAATTCTTGAAAGTCTAAAAACATGACAAATCAGTGTCCTAATAATTTTTAAACTTTACTATTATTTTTTCCAATTTTTTTCTAATTTTTTTCTTCTAATTTTAGAAGGATTAAATGACACAGCTTGTCCCTTGACTTATTTGATTTCAATGTTTATGTCCCTTTTCTTTTAATTTGAAAGATTTTGTCCTACACCTTGATAAAAAGTGAACAATGTTGTGCAAATGACGTATTATAGCAGGTAAGCCAATTAGATAGTGACATGTGTTTGGGGTGGAGAGGCTAATTTATAATTATTTAATATTTTTACCCATTTTCTATTTCTATAGTTTTTTATTTTTAAACAATAAATAAAAAAAATATATTTTTTGGAAATCCAAAATGTGACACCCGGGGTCTATGAGGGCGGGAAGTGTACGCCGGTGCTGGGATGAGCATGGACAAGTAGCGGCTTCTGGCAGGCTTCTAGACGGAGGGGCACAGGAATGAACCGAATCCACACCGGAATAGGAGAGATCATGAGACTGTGTAGGGGTGGGGCTGCACAGTTGGGGCGATTTCATAATTATACGGGTATGGGACTGTATAATTAAGAATAGCTCAAATGAAGTGATTTCGAGGTTGTACAGGTATGGGACTGCACAATCGACAATAGCTTAAACGGTTTGATGGGTACTAACTATATCAACAAGGTGCACCTTTTCAGTGCTCATTCTAGAAAAACTCCAAAGTTAAACGTGCTTAACTTGGAGCAATTCTAGGATGGGTGACCTCCTGGGAAGTTCTCCCTGGAAACGTGCGAGTGAGGAGAAAGCATGTTGGAAAGGTCCCGTGTTGGTCTGTAATGACAGTCGACAAGCCGGGACGTTACAGTTGGCAGCGGAGCGCAAGAACTCCCTAGTACGGTGCAGGGTTCGGGGACGAACCTAGCGGAAGCTGGTGGGCCTGTGACACCCGGGGTCTATGAGAGCTGGAAGTGTACGCCGGTGCCGAGATGAGCAAGGACAAGGAGCGGCTTCTGATGCAGCAACAACCCTAGAATTCCACTAGGATCACCTCTGCAACTAATTGATCCCAAAGACCTCCAATCTCCAATCAAACTAGGGTTTAGTATCCCTATTCTTTACCTCCTAAACTCAAAGGATTAGACAACAAACAATGAGGAATACAAGGAATTGATTAATCACCACAAGTAAACCACTTGATAAGAGAAATCAATCCTAATGAGTAAAGCCAAGAGAATCCCACTCTTGTTTTTGATTGAATCTCTCAACCAAGAAGAACACTAAAGGTAAGCATTTAGCTTCCTTAGAATTCACTCAAATTTCATGTATGTAATCTCATGTATAATCTGATTTCAAACTTGATACATGGTTGGCATTTATAGAAGCCAAAAAGCAAAGGATTGAATTGAAAGTACAAGCACTAAACAAGCACTAAACATCTTTTGTTTTCTTTAATGCACACCAACCACACTAGTGGGAATCTTTAGCTCCAAAGTGAATTTTCCAACCTGAAAATGAATAGTAAACGCCGACAGCGAATAGTAATTTCCGGCGTGAACAGTAACTTTCCTGTTGAACGGTAAAAAACGGCTACTTTTGACTTGAATCCTTCAAAATGCTCACAAACTTAGGAATCTCTTTAAATTCATCTCCAAACTTGTCCAACTTATCTTCTTGTAATTCCTGATTGACCCAAGCTTGAGCATAATGTAGCATGCGAATCTTTATCATCTTCAATCGAGCCCTTGTGACTGGTCCTTGAGGAAAGCTAATGGCGTCATCACCTTCTTGAGTTCCACTTGGTGTTGGTTTGCTCGTATCATTCCCTCCTTCCTCAAAAAGATTCGTCCTCGAATCAAAACCTAGAAAATCAAAAGGAGTTACATTAGGGACGATGATGGCCATACTAACTCCATACTTACCTATCGAATCCACCGTGTAGGCACTGTCGTTGACCCTTTCAAAGTCACAGAGTAACCAATCACATACTCCTGGATCGAATGGCATTTTGCTGTTCCCGGAATCAACTCGTGCATTCCTTTTAGAAAATAAGAGTAAAACAAATAACCAGGAAACAAGTGATAAACCACTACTAGCTTGAAAACAAGCAAGAATTAGCAATTTATTCACCAATTTTCTCTGTGCGACACACATACAATAATCCAAGAACTTAGGGCCTTTATGAAACATGAATATCCTAGGAATACCGTGCGACAACAATGTGCAATAGAACGTAACTTCATCATATATGGCATCCTTTAAGATCTCGACAGGCTCAGCATG
The DNA here is from genome assembly GCA_028386065.3 of Turnera subulata. NCBI lineage: Eukaryota > Viridiplantae > Streptophyta > Magnoliopsida > Malpighiales > Passifloraceae > Turnera > Turnera subulata. The sequence goes on from JAKUCV010005392.1 coordinate 23,554, forward strand.
CAAAACATCAAAACGTAAGACGAACATAGCATACGCAACACTCAATCTGAAATAAACACATGCATCAACTCGTACTACATCCAATAACAAGTAACAATTCGAAGTCTTATGCAACAATATGCAGTAACTAATTGCGAATAATCCATGCAATGTGAGGATAACATATCTAATAACCAACTTCACGTTTTGCAAACAGATCACATGTAAAACATCATCAAATGAATGACCTGCCATAAAATTCATAAGTCTATGGATCTTGTAAATAACATGTGTAATATTCCTTAGATTCATGAAATCAATATGTAATCGTCCAACTTCATGTAATGCAAACGGAACACATGCATCAAAGAATGCGATTGGAACATGTGCATCACATATGGTGAAATCAATAGATATTGCCAGAACCACACGCATATTATTGCCAGAACCACACGCATATTATTGCCAGAAATCAAGCATGCAATAAGACACTGAACATGAATTAGTTTGCAAGTTTTAAAACATATAATACGAAACTGAATGCAAACTATAAGAAACAACTCATGACATGCAATCAAAAATTTTGCATTACCAAACCTAATTAATGCACATATGCATTCATCAAGCAAGTTAATTAAACACACATGCATATAAACACTATGAAATTGAACCAACATAGTCATGCATTCATTAGACAAAAGAAATCGATACTTTACTTGTGATTGTTCATCTTGGCAATCCACACTCATTTGCCACTTCCCATTCATCTCTGGCAATAGACTATGCATTCCAAGCTTGTGATCGAGTTGATGCTCAACTCCCTTAAACAGTGTCAATTCTCCTCCTGGATCTATTAACTTGCAACAAGCATTAGTTCGTTCCACAAAAATAGGCATAACAAGTAACTTACACGGATGATAATCAATAGAACAGCAATATAAATCACTCATCATGTTGTCCAATTTAGGCATTAAAGTCATAGAATAGGAACTTAAAACTTGATGCTCATTTGTGATTGTAATCGGTGCCCCATGTATAACTCCATCTTCCCCTTGGGCCGGCAATCTTTTAGGACAAGCATCCCTAGAAACCTGCAAAAGAAACACATCACATCTAGAAAGACAAGGGTTAAGGTTAGCTTCAAACCAAGCTTCCTTATACAAAGGTACAAACAAAACCTTCACTTCTCTCTCATTTGAGTCCTTTAACTCAATTTCTTTTGAGACTTCTTTCTCACTCTCGTCATTCTCTTTCTTTTCTTTCTCCTCAAATTTTTCTTTTGAGCTCTTCTCTCCTTTTGCAAGACTCTCATCCTTTCTCTCATCCACTCTTTTTGCAAGGCTCTCAGCTTTTCTCTCTTCCTCACCTTTCACAAGGCTCTCTGCCTCTCTCTCTTTTTCACTTTTTGCAAGGCTCTCAGTCTTCTTCTCTAGTTCAACTTTTGCAAGGCACTCAACCTTCCTCTCTACCTCTTGCTTCGCCAAAGCTTCTAATGCCTTTAGAAGTTTTGCACCAGCTTCTCTCATGCCTTTTAGACTCTTACTGGAACTTTTATTGTCTTCAAGCCATTCTTTATGGCGTTTCTCTTCAATGTATTCTTTAGGGTGTTCAACTCTAGTAGTTTGATACTCCTCTCTTGCATATTCCTTCAATGTATTCTTCAATGTATTCTTTAGGGTGTTCAACTCTAGCAGTTTGATACTCCTCTCTTGCATATTCCTTATGGTAGTTTCTGTCTTGTGCATTGCATGCTCCCCTTTTCCTAGATTGGTGACGATGCCATACTTCTTCTTCTTTATCGTAAAAGTCGTCCATATAGTCATCATAATGAACTGAAATCGGCTCGTCTCCTAGTCAGAAATTTTTGTTGTTGCTCCTTTAAATAATGACTAGGCGCATATCTCTTCTTCATAAACCTCTTCAATTCAGCCCATGTACTAATAGGCTCTTCTCCATACCTTTTTCTCTCTAAAACAAATTGATGCCACCAAACACGTGCATAACCACTAAATTCTGCAACAACTAGTTTTAGCTTACTTTCTTCAAATAATGACTAGGCGCATATCTCTTCTTCATAAACCTCTTCAATTCAGCCCATGTACTAATAGGCTCTTCTCCATACCTTTTTCTCTCTAAAACAAATTGATGCCACCAAACACGTGCATAACCACTAAATTCTGCAACAACTAGTTTTAGCTTACTTTCTTCGGAGTAGTTATGATAGTCAAAGAACTTCTCCACTCTATTCTCCCATTCCAAGTATGCTTCAGGATCAAGCTTGCCAAAGAAAGGCAGAATTTTCAATTGGATGCGTCCAACATCCCTACCAACACGATTTGCTCCACCTTCCCTCCTATCAAAGCTTGGATTTCTATATGTTCTTTTATCATGTCCTCCTCTTTCTCCAAATCTATCATGTCCCCATACTCCATCAAACTCATCTTCATCATAGCTATAGTGCACATGAGTTGATTTCTTGGCTTCCATTCTGTAACCTCCTCTACCACATCTAAAATATTCCATGATATCAACCTGCGAATACTTGTTAGTAAATCAATTCCTCACGTGTTTACACTAGTGTTTGTTCACTCTTGGCAAAGGATGTAACTCTCAGCCTCTTTCCTCTCTTGATTCTGTTCCAAGTTTACAAGTTAGGATTAGATATCTCAAAATCAAGTAACCAACTTGCAACAATTAATTAATGGAAACAATGAAAGCCTAAAGAAGGAACGAAAGGAAAAACAATTCTAGAACAAATAATGACTCCAACAAACGAGAAGAAAGATCACACACAAGGACAAGGTAATGTATGTGATGGAATAACGGTAAGTTGAGTAACTATGACACAATAATCACCCAACACAAGAAAAGGCACAAAAAGCAAACAAAAGGAAAGAAAGAAAATAAAGACAGAAAAATTGTATAGCAGGTTCCTACACAAATCCTGCAACCTGAGACCACAAAACACAAATTCGGGTAGATTCCTCCTACACAAAACCTGCAACCCGAGACCAAAACCAGGCACAATTCGGATAGATGCCTTCTGCCCAAATTGTCGACAACAAGAATAAATTTCTACAATTTCAGCCAATCTTTTCAATCAATTCAACCACAATTGGAAGGAGTTTTAACACTTGGAATTCCACATCCAAGTCCACAATTTCAATTCCAAACCAGCAAACACAAATTGGCAAGGCTTCTTTCTTCTTCTTTTTTTTCGTGAACAGTACCGATGAACAGCAACTATGAACAGTACGGGTGAACAGTACCTATGAATAGTATGGTGTGAACAGTGACTCGACTATTTTTTTCCCTTTTCAATTTTTGAATAAAAAAAAACACACAAAACATAAGAACAGGAAAAGTAATCAATGCAAGATATGATTGATTGAACCTGTAAGCTCCGCTACCAAATGATGCAGCAACAACCCTAGAATTCCACTAGGATCACCTCTGCAACTAATTGATCCCAAAGACCTCCAATCTCCAATCAAACTAGGGATTAGTATCCCTATTCTTCACCTCCCAAACTCAAAGGATTAGGCAACAAACAATGAGGAATACAAGGAATTGATTAATCACCACAAGTAAACCACTTGATAAGAGAAATCAATCCTAATGAGTAAAGCCAAGAGAATCCCTCTCTTGTTTTTTATTGAATCTCTCAACCAAGAAGAACACTTGTAACGCCCCGATTTTTCGATAATTAATTTTTATGGAATTTTCAAAATTTTTGGTAATTAATTTCCACTTTTACCCTTGCGGAATTTCCGGGAGTTTTTGGTTAAGAAATTATTGTTATAATTAATTTATTCTCTTTGAAAATATTATTTTTACTTTTAGAATTTATCCTTACTCGGGTTGTTTGGGAACAACTGGAGTTCCGAGGTGAAATATGGAGTTTACCGTAGTTTCACTCAAAACTACGTCGTTTTGAATTAAAGCAAGAAAAAAAATAATAAAATAAAAAAAATAAAAACCTAATCCTATGCGCGCGTTGACCAGGGGAGTTGACCGCGCCTTAAACCAAAACGACGTCGTTTTGGTCTAGGCCGGCCAACCCTAACCCCTTGCTCTTTTCTTTTCTTTTTCGTTCTCCCTTTCTCTTTCTTTTTCGTTTCTTCTCTTCCGCCGCTCTGCCCGTTCTCCCTCTCTCCCATGTTTTTGCTCCTGGATCCTTCTCCTTCAAATCATGGGTTCAACGGCCTGGGGGGGGTTCCTGTATTTCTTTTCTTCCCCTCTCTTAATCTCGTTTCTTCTTTTCCCGATTCACTATCATCACCTCCTTGCTCTCTCGTCGCCGTCCTCACCGACTTGCCTTCCTCTCGCCATCGAAGAATGCCACCGCCACAGCTGTTGCTTCCCTCTTCACTACCGTCGTTATCGGGACAAAGGGGAAGGCTTGGAGAGTTGTGGTGCCGGGCGCTGGTGTTGGCGAGGAGAGCTCGAGGGCTAGACTCGAGTGCACGCCCCCGCCGTTGCTTGTTGCTGGTAAGCCTCTCCGTTTTCCCTGTTCCTTCTTCCTCTTCCTTTTTGATTTTGGGGGCCGATATATTAAATGGGGGTTGTTGTGTGGACTAACCGATTTGATTCGGTGTGTGTTTGGGTTCGTTGTTTTCTGCTCATGGCGACGGGTGTGTGTTGCTTGTGTTTGGTGGCCGACGGCTGCAGGGTATGCATGGCTGTCGGGCAGTGGCGAGCTGGTGGTCGGGTTTGTGGATTCCGGCAGTGTGAGGTGTTGACGAGGTTGCAGATGGTGTTGAGCACGGTGGCCGAGCTGTTGGTGTTGCCGGCGCGACGCTGTTCCGGCAGTGAGGATTCAGGCATAGTTATGTTTCTTTTGTTCAATATTCAGATTGGACAGGGCGGCTTCATAATTTTCAGTAAGTCCTCCAACGTCCTGGGCTTGTGAATCCTAAATTAAATTAGGCTTGAGTTGAGTGTTTTGGTAACTCTGAGTTATCGCTGCTGCTGTCCGTGTTTGAATGTTTTTCTCTGGTAGTATGTGTTTGAATTTAGCTTCTTGGATTTTGGTGACTTATGTGTGAATTCAGGCCTTGGGTTTGGTGTTATACGGCAGTGATTAGTTTTCCATTAAATTTTCAATAGCCATAAAGCACCTATGATTTCATATTTAAGTTCTATGCGCCTTGAACTATGGAGTAAATATCCAGTTGGAAGTTTCTAGCCTAAAGTACTTGCTGGAATTTTGAATTTGAGTTTGGATGTTGTACTGCACTTTGGCACTAAAGACATGATGGGCAGCGTTATAAATTGGTGAATGGGGCTTTGCTTTTAAAGGTTAATTTGGAAAGCATAATGGTGGCTTAATTTTATAAAAGAAATAGACGGGTGTGGAATTGTATATACATAGATAAAAGAGTTTTTATTAAGATAAACGAACTTGGACCTTACCTCTTTCATCGAAACGTGTGTAGTCACCAGCTTGTATATATGCATATGTAAATCCATAGCATGCAAAAAAAATACCATGTTATGTCTTCGCGTGCTTATGTGAAGTATGTGTCTATGTTTAGGCACTAGTGATACTTTAAGACTGGCTGGGTTGAACTCAAGACATGATCGGACTGTTGGTTCCTAAACGTTATTATGGCCCAGGTGAGGACTTATAAACCTTTGTATGCATTACTGCCTACAATGCTCGGTTAATTACCTTGGTATAAAATGTGGTATTATATGTTTGGTTTTGAATGTTGTATGCATGCTTGCCTGTTGTGCTGATGTTGCTATTTGCAAAGTGATTTATGTTGGTGATACCTATGACATGGTGTGCCTGGTTATGTGACCTGTTGTCTGATGTGATGTATTGTGCCTATCTAGCATGACTTGTTTGGTTATGATAAACACATGAGATATAGATTGTGGTTTGTGTGGTGGACTATGGGCTGGGGGCCCGGATTTGAGAATAAGATATTAAATCCACACAACACTGTTTGATCATAACTTATGGTACAACTCTTTAATCATTATTGAGAATAACATACTATAATAATTCTATTGTGGGGCTGTTGACCGGTTGGTTCGAGCGGGAAGTAATACCCCTCGGGATGGCATGCGGGTTAGCATGTGGGCCTGTGATGGCCGGTTCTACCTCCCTCCTTCTACCTCCCCCTTTCTACCTCCCTCTTTCTCTCTGTCTCTCTCTCTCTATGGATATGTTGGGCTTCGTGCCTGGTTTATTTGGGCTTATGCCTGGTTGTCTCATGAGACGGGACCGAGCTCGACGCACACAGTAGAGGGCCCTAATAAAATATTTAAACCTAATAACAAAGATATTAATGTAAGCAATGATAAGTGATGGTTGTAGTCTGATGATGTCTTGTTCTGTGTATTGTGGTTGCTGATGCTTGATGCCGGTGTATTTGTAGTTGATTTGTAATTGTATATTATTGGTTTATTTGTTTGCGGTGAGACAGTGGTTGGTCTCACCCCCTCACAGTTTTACACAGGCTAGCTGATCGATGATCAGAAGAGCATATCAGCAGGTGGCGGTGCTTTCCTCTCCTCGGGTCGGATCCATAGGGTTCTTTGCATGCATGTTGCTTTCTAATTTTGTCTTCCGCTGCGTACTTGATTCCTTTGTATTTATTGTTATTTGATTAAATCGTGATCATGTTGTTGATGATTTTCGTGTCCCGGGAATGATAAGGGCAAATTTGCCATTTTATATTTAAATTCTATTTATATTGATAAATTGGGACACGGGCGTCTCAGTTGGTAGCGGAGCAGGCTGTAGATCCTTTGGGATGTCTTGATATGTTTTGTGCTCTTATGTGCATAAATCTGTTCCTTTTTGAGTCGTATGTTACATTGACTTATGCATTCATATAGTGAGTCATACTATGGATCCGGTGGAGGACACGCACCTGCTGAGGGTCGGAGTGACCCAGAATTGTCGTTGAAATGACATGTTTTGCCTTTACAGCTTAGGCTGTAGTAGAGTTTATTTTGTGGAGTATCCACTGTTTTGTCAGAGTCGGTGTAGACTCTTGACTCTTTGTTTGTGTTCCCTGTCGGTGTGGAACTGGCCGATACAAGTAAGAACCATCGGTTTTGTTTTGGAGTTTACAGCTATCAAAAGAGGATTTGATGTGATACTTGTGGATATGATTCTTGTGGTCTTGGTGATCATATTATTTGTGGTCTGATTATCTGAGTTTGAGGTTTTGAATGTAATTGGTAAATTATTTATAGATTAAGTCATGGTCGGAGATCGAGATGAGTTCTTGAACTAATTTGAGGTTGATCTAATGGTGTATTTCGGGAAAAATCTTTTAATGATACTTGAGGTACTTGTTTTGTTGAGATTTGAGATATTGATGGTGTTTGTGATAAAATGATTTTGGTCATGAATCTTGGTTGAGGTTATAGTTCATATGCTAGGTGAGGATGCCAGAAGTCTGTCTACATTGAGGTTTGATTTTGAGGTGATCTCAGGAATTGTGATTCAATTGCTAATAGCTAACCGTCTGTCGAGAGATACACTAATGTTTAAAGTTCTTTGTCGTAGAAACTTTGATGTTCATGTTAAGTGTGGTTTGGGCGATAGATTTGTAAGAATGAGTTAGGAAAGGATGTTTGAATCTTGAGGAATTTATAGAATTGTAATTGTGACACTTCAGTGATGATCAGGTTCTAGTACCTAAGGTATGATTCGAGATATATACGATTTTGGCTGAATTGGTGTATGATAGAGGAATTACTTTGAGGTTCAGAACATGAAATATATGTTATGGAGTGTCGGTCTTGAGGAATTCACATTGGGAGTGATGATCTTGTTACTTTGGTAACAATTTTGGGTCCGGTTATTTGAGGATATGCTTAATGGTTTAAAGGATCGAATATATTCGGTTAAGTGATGATAAATGAAATGTTTTATGGACTCTGGTATTGATGATGTTGATGATGTTCGAGAAGAGTCTTGGGTTAGTGCTTTGATCTTTTGTTTTTGGTCATGTTTGGCTAAGTCGATGTTTGACTTGGTATTTCGGGGTTCTTGTTGGGAAATGTGACTGATGGTCATGATGGTTCTTCTTGGTAGTTTCAGCCAACGGTACTTTGATACCGGATGACATTTGTTTGTGTTAGTTTTGTTACTTGATTTATTCTGTAAATTTCGAGGACGAAATTTTGTTAAGTGGGGTAGAACTGTAACGCCCCGATTTTTCGATAATTAATTTTTATGGAATTTTCAAAATTTTTGGTAATTAATTTCCACTTTTACCCTTGCGGAATTTCCGGGAGTTTTTGGTTAAGAAATTATTGTTATAATTAATTTATTCTCTTTGAAAATATTATTTTTACTTTTAGAATTTATCCTTACTCGGGTTGTTTGGGAACAACTGGAGTTCCGAGGTGAAATATGGAGTTTACCGTAGTTTCACTCAAAACTACGTCGTTTGAATTAAAGCAAGAAAAAAAATAAAAAATAATAAAAAACCTAATCCTATGCGCGCGTTGACCAGGGGAGTTGACCACTCCTTAAACCAAAACGACGTCGTTTTGGTCTAGGCCGGCCAACCCTAACCCCTTGCTCTTTTCTTTTCTTTTTCGTTCTCCCTTTCTCTTTCTTTTTCGTTTCTTCTCTTCCGCCGCTCTGCCCGTTCTCCCTCTCTCCCATATTTTTGCTCCTGGATCCTTCACCTTCAAATCGTGGGTTCAACGGCCTAGGGGGGGGGTTCCTGTATTTCTTTTCTTCTCCTCTCTTAATCTCGTTTCTTCTTTTCCCGATTCACTATCATCACCTCCTTGCTCTCTCGCCGCCGTCCTCACCGACTTCCCTTCCTCTCGCCATCGAAGAACGCCGCCGCCACAGCTGTTGCTTCCCTCTTCACTACCGTCGTTATCGGGACAAAGGGGAAGGCTTGGAGAGTTGTGGTGCCGGGCGCTGGTGTTGGCGAGGAGAGCTCGAGGGCTAGACTTGAGTGCACGCCCCCGCCGTTGCTTGTTGCTAGTAAGCCTCTCCATTTTCCCTGTTCCTTCTTCCTCTTCCTTTTTGATTTTGGGGGCCGATATATTAAATGGGGGTTGTTGTGTGGACTAACCGATTTGATTCGGTGTGTGTTTGGGTTCGTTGTTTTCTGCTCATGGCGACGGATGTGTGTTGCTTGTGTTTGGTGGCCGACGGCTGCAGGGTATGCATGGCTGTCAGGCAGTGGCGAGCTGGTGGTCGGGTTTGTGGATTCCGGCAGTGTGAGGTGTTGACGAGGATGCAGATGGTGTTGAGCGCGGTGGCTGAGCTGTTGGTGTTGTCGGCGCGGCGCTGTTCCGGCAATGAGGATTCAGACATAGTTATGTTTTTTTTGTTCAATATTCAGATTGGACAGGGCGGCTTCATAATTTTCAGTAAGTGCTCCAACGTCCTGGGCTTGTGAATCCTAAATTAAATTAGGCTTGAGTTGAGTGTTTTGGTAACTCTGAGTTATCGCTGCTGCTGTCCGTGTTTGAATGTTTTTTCTCGGGTAGTATGTGTTTGAATTTAGGTTCTTGGATTTTGGTGACTTATGTGTGAATTCAGGCCTTGGGTTTGGTGTATACGGCAGTGATTAGTTTTCCATTAAATTTTCAATAGCCATAAAGCACCTATGATTTCATATTTAAGTTCTATGCGCCTTGAACTATGGAGTAAATATCCAGTTGGAAGTTTCTAGCCTAAAGTACTTGCTGGAATTTTGAATTTGAGTTTGGATGTTGTACTGCACTTTGGCACTAAAGACATGATGGGCAGCGTTTCTGGAACATTTAATATACTAGGAATTTTTGATTCTGGCTTTTGGAGCTGGTCCAAAACTAACCACTAGAAGTCAAGGTAGATAAAGATTCATATTTAATGGTGTGTGTTCTTGGGATGTGCAAGTGCTGTATTAAAATATAGTTTCCTTAAATACCATTCTTGGAATCGTTATGTAATTTCTTTTGTGACTTTAAAGGCCGAACCTAAATTGGTGAATGGGGCTTTGCTTTTAAAGGTTAATTTGGAAAGCATAATGGTGGCTTAATTTTATAAAAGAAATAGACGGGTGTGGAATTGTATATACATAGATAAAAGAGTTTTTATTAAGATAAACGAACTTGGACCTTACCTCTTTCATCGAAACGTGTGTAGTCACCAGCTTGTATATATGCATATGTAAATCCATAGCATGCAAAAAAAATACCATGTTATGTCTTCGCGTGCTTATGTGAAGTATGTGTCTATGTTTAGGCACTAGTGATACTTTAAGACTGGCTGGGTTGAACTCAAGACATGATCGGACTGTTGGTTCCTAAACGTTATTATGGCCCAGGTGAGGACTTATAAACCTTTGTATGCATTACTGCCTACAATGCTCGGTTAATTACCTTGGTATAAAATGTGGTATTATATGTTTGGTTTTGAATGTTGTATGCATGCTTGCCTGTTGTGCTGATGTTGCTATTTGCAAAGTGATTTATGTTGGTGATACCTATGACATGGTGTGCCTGGTTATATGACCTGTTGTCTGATGTGATGTATTGTGCCTATCTAGCATGACTTGTTTGGTTATGATAAACACATGAGATATAGATTGTGGTTTGTGTGGTGGACTATGGGCTGGGGGCCCGGATTTGAGAATAAGATATTAAATCCACACAACACTGTTTGATCATAACTTATGGTACAACTCTTTAATCATTATTGAGAATAACATACTATAATAATTCTA
>JAKUCV010005392.1:34246-52640 GCA_028386065.3 Turnera subulata
TCTACTGTGGGGCTGTTGACCGGTTGGTTCGAGCGGGAAGTAATACCCCTCGGGATGGCATGCGGGTTAGCATGTGGGCCTGTGATGGCCGGTTCTACCTCCCTCCTTCTACCTCCCCCTTTCTACCTCCCTCTTTCTCTCTGTCTCTCTCTCTCTCTCTCTATGGATATGTTGGGCTTCGTGCCTGGTTTATTTGGGCTTATGCCTGGTTGTCTCATGAGACGGGACCGAGCTCGACGCACACAGTAGAGGGCCCTAATAAAATATTTAAACCTAATAACAAAGATATTAATGTAAGCAATGATAAGTGACGGTTGTAGTCTGATGATGTCTTGTTCTGTGTATTGTGGTTGCTGATGCTTGATGCCGGTGTATTTGTAGTTGATTTGTAATTGTATATTATTGGTTTATTTGTTTGCGGTGAGACAGTGGTTGGTCTCACCCCCTCACAGTTTTACACAGGTTAGTTGATCGATGATCAGAAGAGCATATCAGCAGGTGGCGGTGCTTTCCTCTCCTCGGGTCGGATCCATAGGGTTCTTTGCATGCATGTTGCTTTCTAATTTTGTCTTCCGCTGCGTACTTGATTCCTTTGTATTTATTGTTATTTGATGAAATTGTGATCATGTTGTTGATGATTTTCGTGTCCCGGGAATGATAAGGGCAAATTTGCCATTTTATATTTAAATTCTATTTATATTGATAAATTGGGACACGGGCGTCTCAACACTAAAGGTAAGCATTTAGCTTCCTTAGAATTCACTCAAATTTCATGTATGTAATCTCATGTATAATCTGATTTCAAACTTGATACATGGTTGGCATTTATAGAAGCCAAAAAAGCAAAGGATTGAATTGAAAATACAAGCACTAAACAAGCACTAAACATCTTTTGTTTTCTTTAATGCACACCAACCACACTAACACCAACCACACCAACCACACTAGTGGGAATCTTTAGCTCCAAAGTGAATTTTCCAACCTGAAAATGAATAGTAAACGCCGGCAGTGAATAGTAATTTCCGGTGTGAACAGTAACTTTCCGGTTGAACGGTAAGAAACGGCTACTTTTGGCTTGAATCCTTCAAAATGCTCACAAACTTAGGAATCTCTTTAAATTCATCTCCAAACTTGTCCAACTTATCTTCTTGTAATTCCTGATTGACCCAAGCTTGAGCATAATGTAGCATGCGAATCTTTATCATCTTCAATCGAGCCCTTGTGACTGGTCCTTGAAGAAAGCTAATGGCGTCATCACCTTCTTGAGTTCCACTTGGTGTTGGTTTGCTCGTATCACTGTGACACCCGGGGTCTATGAGGCGGGAAGTGTACGCCAGTGCCGGGATGAGCATGGACAAGGAGCGGCTTCTGGCAGGCTTCTAGACGGAGGGGCACAGGAATGAACGAATCCACACCGGAATAGGAGAGATCCTGAGACTGTGTAGGGATGGGGCTGCAGAGTTGGGGCGATTTCATAATTATACGGGTATGGGATTGTATAATTAAGAATAGCTCAAATGAAGTGATTTCGAGGTTGTACAGGTATGGGACTGCACAATCGATAATAGCTTAAACGGTTTGATGGGTACTAATTATATCAACAAGGTGCACCTACTTTTTCGGTGCTCATTCTAGAAAAACTCCAAAGTTAAACGTGCTTGACTTGGAGCAATTCTAGGATGGGTGACCTCCTGGGAAGTTCTCCCCGTAAACGTGCGAGTGAGGACAAAGCATGTTGGAAAGGTCCCGTGTTGGTCTGTAGTGACAGTCGACAAGCCGGGACGTTACACAAAAACAATCAGGGAAAAAATTATAAAGAACTAAAAAGTAAAAATTTAGGAAGAAAAAATTTTTTTTCTAATTTTTAATTTTTTTATTTCAAAAAAAATAACTAAGCAGCACCCGAATTGAATTTGATGGCCAAAAAAGAAAAAATCATGACATTCCAACCCTCACTTAAAATGTTATTAATCGAATTTGAAGCTATATTTTTGAAACCAAATATAGAATACCCCACAATACACCGTCTTCGTTCTTTATCCTCACCCCTATCCTCAAACCATCATCTCCACTTCCTTATAGATTCGTAAAAAAAAAATCTAAAGAGGTGGGCTGGTGGCAGGTTACATAACAAGGATTGGAGTAGATCACGATGCGTTTGGGCTTGTTCTTCACCATTTGTGAGAGCTGTATGGTGTCTTTCGTCACTACAGGGAATGGTAGCAGAGAGGTGGCGACGTCGAGCAATTCCAGTGTCGCCGGCGATGGCACTTCATACGGTGGGCGTCGCCCTTGGTGTTTGATACAAGCAAACCAACACCAAGTGGAACTCAAGAAGGTGATGACGCCATTAGCTTTCCTCAAGGACCAGTCACAAGGGCTCGATTGAAGATGATAAAGAATCGCATGCTACATTATGCTCAAGCTTGGGTCAATCGGGAATTACAAGAAGATAAGTTGGACAAGTTTGGAGATGAATTTAAAGAGATTCCTAAGTTTGTGAGCATTTTGAAGGATTCAAGTCAAAAGTAGCCGTTATTTACCGTTCAACCCGAAAGTTATTGTTCACGCCAGAAATTACTATTCACTGCCGGAATTTACTATTCACTGCCGGCGTTTACTATTCATTTTCAGGTTGGAAAATTCACTTTGGAGCTAAAGATTCCCACTAGTGTGGTTGGTGTGGTTGGTGTTAGTGTGGTTGGTGTGCATTAAAAAAATCAAAAGATGTTTTATGCTTGTATTTTCAATTCAATCATTTGCTTTTTGGCTTCTATAAAAGCCAACCATGTATCAAGTTTGAAATTAGATTATACATGAGAATATACATGAAGTTTGAGTGATTTTAAGGAAGCTAAATGCTTACCTTTAGTGTTCTTCTTGATTGAGAGATTCAATTAGAAAAACAAGAGAGGGATTCTCGTGGCTTTACTCTTTAGGATTGATTTCTCTTATCAAGTGGTTTACTTGTGGTGATTAATCAACTCCTTGTATTCCTCATTGTTTGTTGCCTAATCCTTTGAGTTTAGGAGGTGAAGAATAGGGATACTAAACCCTAGTTTGATTGGAGATTGAAGGTCTTGGGATAGATTAGTTGCAGAGGTGATCCTAGTGGAATTCTAGGGTTGTTGCTGCATCATTTGGTAGCGGAGCTTACAGGTTCAATCAATCATATCTTGTTGTTGTTATTCCATTTATTATTATTTTTTTTTTGTGTTCTTATTGTTCATCCAAATCGTGGCATTTTCTTTTCTTTGGTTTTGTTCTTTGTTCTTCCTATTTCCTACATCCTAGTCGACAGCCTTATATATATATATATATATATATATATATATATATATATATATATATATATATATATATATATATATATATATATATATATATATATATTTTAAAAAAGAAGAAATGAGAAAAGAAGGGTGAAGGCAATTGGGAATTGGTAGGAGGAATTAAGTTGTTCTTGATGGAATTGCAAGTTTACATTAATTCTTGCAAGTGGCCAAAATTGGGGTGAATTGAGTTGATTGACTGGGATTATTGATTGAATTCTATGAGTTTTATATACAAGTTTTTATACAAAATTATTGCTAGAAATTGAGAATTTTGTGTGACAGTTGTCGATTTTGTATGTCTGCTCACATACAAAATTCTTCTACCCATTCTGGAATTTAGAGCATTCTGCCGAATTTTTTATATCAGCTCACCTACAAAATTTTGCTGCCAATTCGGGTTTCTTTGTTTATTTTGCGATTTTTGTGCCTTTTCTTGTGTTGGGTGATTGTTGTTTCATAGTTACTCAGCTTATCAATATTCAATCACATACATTACCTTGTCCTTGTGTGTGATCGTTCTTCTTGTTTGTAGAAGTCATAATTTGTTCTAGAATTGTTTTTCCCATTCTTTCTTCTTTAGGCTTTCATTGTTTCTGTTAATTAATTGTTGCAAGTTGGTTGCTTGATTTTGTGATATCTAATCCTAACTTGTAAAGTTAAAGCAGAATCAAGAGAGGAAAGAGGCTGAGGGATACATCCCTTGACAAGAGTGAATAAACACGAGTGAGACACGTGAGGAATTATTTTCTACTAACACTTTCTTCCAAGTGATATATCATGGAAAGTTTGAGAATTGATAGAGGACGCAGAAAGTCCTTAGCTGAATTGTCTCGTCCTCCTGATGGAGCATTGAAATGGTTAGAGAGGCGAAGAGCCTGGAAGTCGACTCATGTGAACTAGTCATGCTGAAGATGATTTTGATGAGTATGGAGAAGAAGCATGGCGTCGTGACCAATCTAGGGAAAGGGGAGGACGCAATGTGCAAAACAGAAACTACCATAGGGAATATGCAAGAGATGGGTATCAAACTGCTAGAGTTGAACACCATAAAGAATACCTTGAAGAGAAACGCCATAAAGAATGGCTTGAAGACGACAAAAGTTCCAGCGAGAGTCTAAAAGGCATGAGAGAAGCTGGTGCAAAACTTTTAAAGGCATTAGAAGCTTTGGCGAAGCAAGAGGTAGAGAGGAAGGCTGAGTGTCTTGCAAAAGATGAACTAGAGAAGAAGGCTGAGAGCCTTGCAAAAAGTGAAAAAGAGATAGAGGTAGAGAGCCTTGTGAAAGGTGAGGAAGAGAGAAAAATTGAGAGTCTTGCAAAAGGAGAGGATGAGAGAAAGGATGAGAGTCTTGCAAATGGAGAGAAGAGCTCAAAAGAAAAATTTGAGGAGAAAGAAAAGAAAGAGAATGACGAGAGTGAGAAAGAAGTCTCAAAAGAAATTGTGTTAAAGGACTCAAATGAGAGAGAAGTGAAGGTTTTGTTTGTACCTTTGTACAAAGAAGCTTGGTTTGAAGCTAACCTTAACCCTAGTCTTTCTAGATGTGATGTGTTTCTTTTGCAGGTTTCTAGGGATGCTTGTCCTAAAAGGTTGTCGGCCCAAGGGGAAGATGGAATTATACATGGGGCGGCGATTACAATCACAAATGAGCATCAAGTTTTAAGTTCCTATTCTATGACTTTAATGCCTAAATTGGACAACATGATGAGTGATTTGTATTGTTGTTCTATTGATTATCATCCAAGTAAGTTACTTGTTATGCCTATTTTTGTGGAACGAGCTAATGCTTGTTGCAAGTTGATAGATCCAAGAGGAGAATTGACACTGTTTAAGGGAATTGAGCATCAACTCGATCACAAGCTTGGAACGCATAGTCTATTGCCAAAGATGAATGGGAAGTGGCAAATGAGTGTGGATTGCCGAGATGAACAATCACAAGTATCAATTTCTTTTGTCCAATGAATGCATGACTATGTTGGTTCAATTTCATAGTGTTTATATGCATGTGTGTTTAATTAACTTGCTTGATGAATGCATATGTGCATTAATTAGGTTTGGTAATGCAAAATTTTTGATTGCATGTCACGAGTTGTTTCTTATAGTTTGCATTCAGTTTCGTATTATATGTTTTAAAACTTGCAAACTAATTCGTGTTAAGTGTCTTATTGCATGCTTGATTTCTGGCAATAATATGCGTGTGGTTCTCGCAATATCTATTGATTTCACCATATGTGAAGCACATGTTCCAATCGCATTCTTTGATGCATGTGTTCCGTTTGCATTACATGAAGTTGGACGATTACATAATGATTTCATGAATCTAAGGGATATTGCAAATGTTATTTACAAGATCCATAGACTTATGAATTTTATGGTAGGTCATTCATTTGATGATGTTTTACATGTGATCTGTTTGCAAAATGTGAAGTTGGTTATTAGATATGTTATCCTCACATTGCATGGATTAAAGGCAATTAGTTACTGCATATTGTTGCATGACACTTCGAGTTGTTACTTGTTATTGGATGTTGTACGTGTTGATGCATGTATTTATTTCAGATTGAGTGTTGCATATGCTATGTTCGTCTTACGTTTTGATGTTTTGCATGCTGAGCCTGTCGAGATCTTAAAGGATGCCATATATGATGAAGTTTCGTTCTATTTCACATTGTTGTCGCATGGTAATCCTAGGATATTCATGTTTGATAGAGGCCCTAAGTTCTTAGATTATTGTTTGCATGTGGCACAGAGAAAATTGGTGAATAAATTGCTAATTCTTGCTTGTTTTCAAGCTAGTAGTGGTTTACCACTTGTTTTCTGGTTAATTGTCTTACTCTTATTTTCTAAGAGGAATGCAGGAGTTGATTCCGGGAGCAGCAAAATGCCATTCGATCCAAGAGTATGGGATTGGTTACTCTGTGACTTTGAAAGGGTCAATGACAGTGCCTACACGATGGATTCGATAGGTAAGTAAGGAGTTAGTATGGCCATCATCGTCCCTAATGTAACTCCTTTTGATTTTCTAGGTTTTGATTCGAGGACGAATCTTTTTGAGGAAGGAGGAAATGATACGAGCAAACCAACACCAAGTGGAACTCAAGAAGGTGATGACGCCATTAGCTTTCCTCAAGGACCAGTCACAAGGGCTCGATTGAAGATGATAAAGAATCGCATGCTACATTATGCTCAAGCTTGGGTCAATCGGGAATTACAAGAAGATAAGTTGGACAAGTTTGGAGATGAATTTAAAGAGATTCCTAAATTTGTGAGCATTTTGAAGGATTCAAGTCAAAAGTAGCCGTTATTTACCGTTCAACCCGAAAGTTATTGTTCACGCCGGAAATTACTATTCACTGCCGGAATTTACTATTCACTGCCGGCGTTTACTATTCATTTTCAGGTTGGAAAATTCACTTTGGAGCTAAAGATTCCCACTAGTGTGGTTGGTGTGGTTGGTGTTAGTGTGGTTGGTGTTAGTGTGGTTGGTGTGCATTAAAGAAATCAAAAGATGTTTATTGCTTGTTTAGTGCTTGTATTTTCAATTCAATCCTTTGCTTTTTGGCTTCCATAAAAGCCAACCATGTATCAAGTTTGAAATCAGATTATACATGAGAATATACATGAAATTTGAGTGATTTTAAGGAAGCTAAATGCTTACCTTTAGTGTTCTTCTTAATTGAGAGATTCAATCAAAAACAAGAGAGGGATTCTCTTGGCTTTAATCTTTAGGATTGATTTCTCTTATCAAGTAGTTTACTTGTGGTGATTAATCAACTCCTTGTATTCCTCATTGTTTGTTGCCTAATCATTTGAGTTTAGGAGGTGAAGAATAGGGATACTAAACCCTAGTTTGATTGGAGATTGGAGGTCTTGGGATCGATTAGTTGCAGAGGTGATCCTAGTGGAATTCTAGGGTTGTTGCTGCATTAGTGTTGCTTCACACAGTGAGGTAGTGGCTCTTGGGTGAAGGAGTTACTTCATATAAGGGGCGTTGTTCGAATCGACACGGGGAGGTCTGTCGATGGTCATGGTGAGGGAGATTTGTTTGTGGAAGGAGTAGTTAGGGTTTTGTCTACCAAAAACTTGAAGCTATTTTTTTAGGTTTTAAACCTAGTAATTAAATATTCTAAAGAGTTGTATGGCTTTTGACGAGGGAAAGATTTTCTGTATTATGTAGAGAAGAATATGAAAGATTTTTTGTATTATGTGGAGATGAATATGAGAGTAAAGCAGGTGAGGGATTGGAGCTAGGTTTGGTATTTTGGGGGTGGCGACGACTACTATTAGTGTTGTTGGGAAGATGGTAAATCATAAATGACAAAAAGAAATAAAAAAATTATATTTGTATATAATAATGGTTTTGGAAATAAAAAATCAAAAAATAAATATAAAATAATAATAAAAAAATAATTCTAAATATAATGATACGTGTCACTATTGATTGGCTTCCCTATTATAACTGGTCATTTGGAAAATATTATTCACTTTTTATCAAGTTAGGAGACAAAATCTTTCAAATTAAAAGAAAATGGACAAAAAAATAGAAATCAAATAAGTCAAGGGACAAGCTGTCATTTAACCATTTTAGAACTTTTAGAATGTTTTTAGAATTTAAAATTATAAATTTAGAAACAAATTGGAAAAAATAAGAAAAAAAATAAAAATTAGTATTATATTAAATGAATAAATTTAGTCCTTAAGTGAATTTTAGTTCAAATTAAACTACATATCTTTTGGTCAAATCATACGCATATCAAATTAGTATTCTAATAATTCTATATTTTTATTTGTTTATCATTTTCATTTCTGAAAACCTTTCTTAAGCAACCGATGACTCATTAAGGCAACCGATAAGCGAACCAAAGATGTGGACCTAGGAGTTCGTCATGGATGGGAAGGTGTTAGTCACCCATCTATGTTGGGACGAGATCATGTGCAATTAAAGACAGATATATGCCATGCACAACAAAACAAATAACAAAGACAAAAACAAAAACAAAACAGAAAAATTAAATAAAGATTGAGCTTGCATTTCCACCACTAGAAACTGCCTACGAACCCCCTGATAAAGGGTTCAAGCTCACGTAGTTCTTAACATGCATCACATACTATCACATCATCAGCTTCATCACGTCATAGCAGCAATCAATCAAGAAAATTAGAACAAGTTACCTCTTGAAGCCCTCCTCTCGCTCCTACTTGCTTATCACTCCTAAGCAGAATTTCGGCAGAAATGCAACAAGTAATTCGGTGTAGAAGGAGGCCGAACTGGTCTCTGATGTCAACAGGAACCTTGTAGAGCTACTTCCCAACTTTCCAGGGACTCCAATAACGCAGCAATCCCACACCTACAGCTCCCGATATGATGATTTTTCCGGGACTGCCTGCACAAGAATTCTGCACACGGGTTCCTCCTCTTCTTCTCCACAAGCTTGCTTCAATTCTCCTCCTTATTCTCCTTCTCTTGCTCTCCTTTTGTTGTTGCCTTGCTACTACTCCTCTCCACGAAATTCCTCCAGAATTTCAACCCTTAGAAGGGTTCTTAAGCTTGGAATTAGAGAACTATTCGAGCACCTAAGCTTATGTGTGTATAGAGAGGGAAGAGAGAAATTGTATGTGAATGAGGGTGAATGGCGGTCCTATTTATAGTGTTCAGGAGGTCTTGAAGTGGTGTTGATCTAAGGGTTGGTATTGAATCCCTAGATCCAACGGTAGATACCCAGAATCAGGAAAACAGGAAAAATCAGGGATACTGCCAAAACTGGGAGCAATGTCCGCCAGGCGTCAACGGTCCTCTCGCGACGACCGCCAGGTGCTGGCAGTCATCTCTTGAAGTCCGCCAGGTGCTGGCGGTCATTTCACCATGTCCGCCGGCACCTGTTCCAAAAATGGCTCTTTCCTTTCCGATTTCGATCCTCATTATTCCGGTCCAACTTGATTCCCACGCCTTCCTAATTGGTTTTTAACCTGTTTTAAGCTCCAGAAACACTCCTAACTTGTAGCCTACCCCCACCCCTTTTCCTAATTTCTTTACTTTCTCCCCGCTCCACTCTAACTGCCATAAAACACCAAAAAAAAAAAGGAAAATTTTTAACCCGAATTTTGGAAGAAAATTAGGGTTAATTGGCTGTTTGGCTCAGTGTTTTCGATGGGCCAAAAATGCTGGAGGATTCATATTCATTTGGTTCAGGCTCCTAACTCATTTTAAACCCAAAATTCTCTCAAATGGGTCCAAAATAAATAAAAAAGCCTAAAACAATTAAATACCCATATTTTTATTAATTTCAGAATTTAAATATACTTAAACTCAGAATTAAATGTTCCCAATAATTCTGAATTAAATACAAAAAATCCCAAAAATAATAAAAATATTAATAACTAATCAAATTCAATTATAAACACATTTCATCCTAGGATCAAATCATCACATTAATCCACAGACAAAAACACATTTATAATTCAATAAAACGAATTATTAGCAGGTCAAATTTGGGGTGTTCACAGCTGAAAAGGACAAGAGTTACCTTGTATGGAGCAGGAAGAAAGGAGCTAATGGTCAAGAGCAGTATAGAGTTGCAGGTGACAGTGAGGTGCAGTTCTCTGAGTCGGACGGAAAAGCAAATGTTCATTGTGGGTGAGACAAGAACGGCCTATAATGCCATATTGTGGAGAACCTTTTTGTCAGATTTTGGGGCGGCCCTCTACCACAACTACCAAGCCATGAAATTCCCGACAGCAGAGGGAGTTGCCTTGGTCAAGAGACCAAGCTTTAGCCAGGCAGTTGAATGCTTTGGACATGGCAGAGGCTCCATTGGGAAGAGTTACAGAGCGAAATGGAAAAACGGAAGGGACAGAGGCGTTAATGCTGGAAGACTCACATGTGAAAGAGAAAATGGAGAAGGAAGTGGACCCTAAAACGACAGTAGGAATCCCAGTGCAGAAAGAAGAAGCCGTGAAGGAAACTCAACGAGGAACCTCTTTAAGCCCTCAAGCATTGGAGGGTCTCCTGGACACCTATCATTCAAAGTTTGCGTGGAGTACGGCGGACATGCCTGGGATCTAATCAAAAGTGGACTGTCATAGGCTGAATGTTCGGGAAGGCGCAAAGTCGGTTATACAAAAGAAGAGGAAGTTCGCGCTAGAGAGAAGTGGGGCAATACAGGAAGAGGTAGAAAAACTGTTGAAGGCGGGAGCTATAAGGGAGGTGTATAATCTAGAATGACTGGCAAATGTAGTTCTGGTAAAGAAGGCTATTGGAAAATGGAGAACGTGTGTGGTCACGGACTTGAAAAGAGCCTGTCTAAAGGACTGTTTCCCGTTGCCTAACATTGACCAGCTAGTAGATGCCGTGGCGGGGTATGAGTATCTGAGCTCCCTAGATGCCAACTCAGGGTACCATCAAATACCTCTCTTTGTCAAGGATTAGGAAAAAACCTCGTTCATTACTGATAGAACAACCTATTACTATGCATTAATGCTCCTCGGGTTGAAGAATGCTAGAGCTACTTATCAGAGGCTGGTGAATAAAATATTTGCTAATTTGTCGGGAAGAAGCATGGAGGCTTATGTAGATGATATACAGGTAAAGAGCCGGAACTTTGAGCAGCATATATGCGATCTTACAGAAGTCTTTGAAGTACTAATAGAATATGGAATGGAGTTGAATCCAGCAAAGTGTTCTTTTTGTGTGAAAAAAGCAAAATTTCTGGGATATATGGTTAGCAAGGAAGGATCCAGTCGAACCCTGTTAAGGTGAAAGTCTTATTGGAGATACAATCGCTAAGAACAGTAAGAGAAGTGTAGAAGCTGACAGGGAGACTGGCAACACTCAAAAGATTTATCTCAAAAGCGGCTAAAAAGAAGCTGCTCTTCTTTGAAACTTTGAGAAAAGCTAAGAGTTTTCAGTGAATGGAAGAGTGTGAGAAAGCGTTCGGGGCACTATAGGAATACATGTCTCGAGCACCCATCCTCTCCAACCCACAAGAAGGGGAAGAGATGTATCTGTATCTTGGGATCACTGAGGGGGCTATTAGCTCCGTTCTGGTGTGCGAGGATAGAGGTGCATAGCACACGGTCTATTATTCCAGTCAGGTATTGCAGAGGGCAGAGCTAAGGTACCCAAAGATAGAGAAATTCACGTACGCCACGGTGATGTCTGCAAGAAAAATGAGACAGTACTTTTAGGCCCACCGAATTGTGGATTTATCCAGAAGCGATTGCAACCAAGATGAAGTGCTCGATCCCCTGCAAATAGTTGCAGGCGGATTGGAACTCTGGGCAACCTCTGAAGGGCGGCGGGATTTGTCGCAATCAGAGGTCAGGTCGGAAAGAGTGGGAGAGCATGGACGCTTCTCGTTAGCCATCTGAGAGTCCAAAAACTCTTCTGGTTCTGGAGAGCGAGGAGGTGATCTGAGACTCCTTAGAATTGAAAACCACAACAAAAGTGGTGTTAAGAGATCAATTTAGAGGACGAGAAAAGGAGATGATGCAAGGAATTTAGAAGAAGAAGAAAAATAGAACCTCTGGAGCCTAAGATAGCCTCTGTAACCAAATCACAAACTTCAGCTAACTTCAAAGGATTATGCACATCCCTATCATTCCTAAGGGCAAAATAGGACTCTTCCTCCTCACGAGAGAAGGGATCAAACTGGACCGAGTCAAGATCTAGGGGGTTTATTCTATTTGGGAACCCTAATTTCTCCTCCACAGTCCCCATATCCACTTGGACCCTGATAACACTCCTCTTGAAGGTTTTTTTTTTTATGTTTTTGGAATATGCTCAAAATAACCTAGGCTAGAATGCCTACACACGTATACCAGACCTAACTCGTCTGCGTTCCTTCTAGGGTTTTTATTTGAAAAAACTTAAAGAAAACTAGGACGGAGGGGGCGACGAAATGGAGGCGAAACCACTGCTCGAAGGCAGTCAGATAGAACCACGACAAGGTTTGGAATAGAATTGGGACTATATTTAATGTATGAAGAAACTTGCAATGGGAAAAAATTCTAAATTTAATTTTTACCCAAAACCAGACTCCTATAAACTTATAGGAATCCAATTTTTAGCAATTTTAAAATAAAATTTGGGGAAAAGTTCTATAAAGTGACTGCCATCGAAGGTCAACTTTGTCCTCCTTTGAACCATATGAAATCCCAAATTTCTGATGTTGATCAGGAATGGGACAACTTCAGTGTGGTTCCTTGTTCGTTGATGGCGGAGGAGACGGCAGCGACACAGTATGGGATTAAGGCTGGAAGCATGGAGAAGTGGGGAAAGAAAGTATCTAATGATCCCTTTGGAATCTTGAAAACCATCAAATGCCTCGATGCGGGAAAATCTATGAGAAGTGGGAATGCTAAGGAAAGAGCGAATGGGGATGGTCAGTTTCTTTTGGATGGCTCAAAGGCAAGATTTGACGCCTGTTCTGCACATTCCAAAGATGACCATTTAACTGGCTCATAATTTAAGAAGAAATCATGCTATCTAGGCGCCCTGCCAGCAAAACCGAATTTGAATCCCACTAGGTCTTTGGTGGGTAAAAGGGATGGATCCAGTTCTAGGGCCTCAGTATCTAATACGTTCAATTCTGATAGTAATAGTGAGATTGGGCCAGTTTTGGGCCGAGAGAAGGGCTCTCTTGGAAGCCCGTGTAAGAGCAACAGAAACCTACTCTACCCTTCCCATCATTTAGAGCATACGTTGTCGTTTGATAGGGGAGATGACGAATGCGTAGCCACAAACTCAATATCAGGTGACTTATCTATTCAAGCTCTGGCTAACAGACTCTTACAGTTTGTTCGGATATATGGGAAATGAAGGGGAAGGGAGGGGAAAGGAAGAGAATGGAGGAAAATTTTTAATTTAATTTTGTTTGGGAAAGAAAGTTAATGGAAGGGAAGGGAAGGGAATTTTTTAACCTTCATTTCTCTCCATTCCCCTTAAAATGTCTCCCCGCCGGAATGAAGGAAAGGGGAATTTTAGAACTAGAAGATGACTTGAAATTCCATGATTAGCCTCTTATATTTTTTAAAAAAAAATTATAAATAAGGATATTTATGTAATTTGATAATATTACCTACCATTCCCCTCCCTTCCTTTTAATGAATATATCCAAACAAGTTAAAAGTTAAAATTTTTCCCTCCCCACCATTCTCATCCCTTCCTTTCCCAACAAATTGGTAGACAAAGCAAAAAGGAACAGGAGCTTAAGACTCAAGAAGAAGAAGAAGATAACGGCTATAGGATCCATTAAATCCCTAGCCACTGGTGACAGCTCTACTCAGGATGTTGACATCGAGAATAGGAAAAAAAGAGTGGTTTCGGGTGCTGATGACGAAGACCAGGTGATTCAAAAGGAATTTGAGGTGGGTAAAACCTTGGAGATTGTCAAAATGCTTGGTTTGGAGGATGGAGAATTACCAGGAGAGATGGAAAAAGTGGTGGAAGATCTTGTAGAAAAGGAAGGAGTGGAATGGGCTTACTCACCCATTGAGAATCAAGGTTAGCTTATTGTCTACCAGTGCGTGGATTCATATTTTTATCATGTTTTGTTGCATTTCCTAGAATGGCAAAGGGATGGGGTCTTATTCAAAACAGAGTATGATTCGAGAGTTGATAAAGGCGGAGTCGGCTAAGTTGATCCTGTTGTGTGAAACGAAAAGTTGTGGTTGGTCTCATATAGATTATAGGAGAATTTGGGATTCGGGTAGTTTTAATTTTGTGGAGGTAGGGGCAGTGGGTAGTTCGGGTGGCTTATCTCTGTTGTGGGACTCGTCCTTGTTTAGTTGTAGTAGAAGAGATCAGGGAGGGAGCTGGATTATGATTGAAGGTGAATTTATGGGTAATCAGCGAATTACTATTTGAGGGGTCTATAGCCCCCCTGATGTTGACAACAAAATAGCACTTTGGACGGAGATACTTGATGTATTAAGGGATCTCCTTACCTTGTTTGATCATTGGAGACTTTAACGAGATCTTGAAATCGGAAGATAGATTGAGCGGAAGGATTTGTTTGAGGGGATCTAGTGCACTTGCTGAACTTGTTAATTCATTGGAGCTTTGTGAAGTGGATTAAAGCAAATCAGCCTGCCTTTCCCTACAGTTTCGGTGACCTTATCACCTGTTCCGATTCTGTGAAACAGTGGCGTGGGGTGCCATGCCGAATTTCACTGGTGTAGTATTTTCTTTAAACTCTGCTAGTACCAGATATAGTTGGGAGTTTGGTTGTTCTTGTAGGACTCTGTTTTGTTTAGATTTTGGGTATCTAGACTAATTGTATCCTATGCCAACTCTGGTCATTATTTCGGTGACTGGATGTTGTATTTCTATTTTACTCTGTTTTGTTTAGATTTTGGGTATCTAGACTAATTGTATCCTATGCCAACTCTAGTCATTATTTCGGTGACTGGATGTTGTATTTCTATTATATTAATGCAATCGTTTTCAAAAAAAAAAAAAAAAGAGTAGCCTGCTCACGCCCCTCCCCCTTTTTAATGAGAACTTGAAGTGTGCTGGGGAAGTAGGAAAGTCACGAACTGTCAAGTGAGGAGAATTCAAAATTCAAAGGGAACCCCGAATTAACTCCTTGGGCTAATGATATACCTCAATAGATGGGACCCAATTTGTAAGTAGATCTGGCAAAACGGGTATTGACACGACAACCCGACACGAACCCGACACGAAATTAGCAGGTATAGGTCAGAGATTTCCAACCCGTTTAGTTAAATGGGTCGACCCGACACGACACGAAAATTAGCAGGTCAGGTAGCGGGTTGACCTGCCAACCCGATAGGTACCTGTTTATGACCCGATTATATTTAGGGTAGAGATATTTTACTGATTTAATATAAGACTTATCCAATATTTAAGGCTAAAGTTACTAAAATTATCTAAAAATACTTCTATAAATGCTTTAAAATATTATTATATTATGATTCTATAATTTATAATTTTATTTAATATATGAAAAAAACTAATTATATGCCTATTTGCTTAAAAATACTCAAAATAGAAAAATTTCAAACTCATTTTTAGGCTTGTTAGACTTAATAGGTAACCCGCGGGTCAACCCGAATCCGACACGATAATAAACGGGTTGGACACGACACGACACGATTATTAAATGGGTCGGGTCGGGTTGAAGATTTAAAACCCGATTACTTGTTCAACCCGACACGAACCCGACACGACAACACGAATTGCCAGGTCTATTTGTAAGGTCCGAAATGAGTTGCTGCCCAGAAGATGAAGACCAAAGAAACCTAAAAGGTTCTAGAATTCTCGCTGGAGTATAGAGAAGCCAGCCTGCTTGAGACTTCTGGAGGGGGATAACAACTATGCGAGTCCTATATCTTTTTCTGAAATTTCATTTGAGTCCTATAAAAAAAAAACAGCTCATTCTTTTTAAGGTGGGTAGACTGTAACAGCCCGGGTAAAATTTTTTATTTTTACCTGGACTGTAAAAGTCTTTTTACCGTGATTTACTGTTGAATTAATCTTGGATAATTAATTCAAGGTAAATCTGGGAGTCGTTTTTCGAAACCGAGAGTTTTTCCACGCTCGTGATTTTTCCGTGGATTTTTCGGGCCTAAGTTGGTATTTTTCGGGTTTCGGAATTTCTCGGAAAATCACACCGGAAAATAACTAAGGGGGTATCAGTTATTTTCTGGTCCGGACCGGACTCGCTCTGTAATGCAGACAGGCTGCATTATTGGCTGATCACACGCTGCATAGTGAAATCACAGGTTTAACAGTGTTCATCGTCTATATAAAGAAGGAAGCAGAAGGAGAGGAAGAGAGGAGAGGAAAAAAAAAAGAAAAGAGAGAAAAAAAAAAGAAAAAAAAAAGAGAAAAAGANAAAAAAAAAAAAAAAGAGAACGGAAAGGAAAAAAAATAAAATCAGAGAAAAAAAAGAAGAGAAAGGAAGAAAAAAAAAAGAAAGAACTGAAAATAAAAAAAAAAAGAGAAGCAAAAATCAGAAATATAGAAAAGAAAAAGAAGAAAATAGGGAAAAAGGAAGGGAAAATACAGAAAAAGGAAAAAAAAGAAGTGCAACTGTTCATCGCCACCCGGTAAGCCTCCCTCCACTGTTCACCAAACGGAGCTCTGGGCCATGTCTCGACTCACCACCGCCGCCGTCAGGACCGCCACACCGTCGCGACCTCAACGGCGCTGCCTCCGCCTGACGCCGCTGTCTGACGCGCCTGTGGAAGGCGTTGACCCGTCGGCAGACCTGGCGGATCCAGCTCCTCGGTGTCTCCCGTTTATTGCCGGCGTTGCAGCGCTGGTTTTCCGCCGCCCCCGCGCCGCTCGTGCCGCCTCGACGCCGTGGTTGAGCTCGCGTTCCCTCATGTGCTCGTCGTTGCCGTCGCGCCGTCGCAACCCGCAGGTACGACCCGGGTTCGCAAGATCCGTTTGATGTAAACGGGTCGCAGATTCTGGGCTTGGTTTTGATCTGGGCTCGGGCATGGGCTGGTTGTGCTCTGGGCTCTGCACGGGCCTGGGCTTGGCACTGTGCAGGGTCTGGGCCGACACTGTTCAGCCCAGTCCGGTTTTAATTAAAAAAAAACAAACAAAATATATATATATGTATTTATTAATTAATCTGGTAATTTAATTTTCAGGAAAAAATATATATTTATTTTGAGAAAATATTAGCCAATTTAATTCTGGTATTTTGAGGATAATATAAATATATATACATGGGTAAATAATTAAGTTATGTTTTGGAGGAAAACTAATATTATTTGGAAAATATATAAATATCATGAAAATGAATTCTGGACATTTAATATATGTATTATTTTCTCTAGAAAATAATGGTTGAGGAATTTATATATATATGTACTTTGGAAATTAAGGGTAATTATAATTTTGTGTTGGAAAGTATTATTATATATTGAGAAAAAGATAAATACTATATAAATATTTTCTAGAAATTATAAATAGGTTATTATTTTTCTGGAAAAATTATGGAGATTATAATTTTGGAAAATTATAATTGATTTATGAAAATATTTTGAAAAGAATTTTAATTAAAGTATGGTACCGAAATTATATTCGGATATACGTACGATAAAATATTTTCGGTAAAAGATGATAATAAAGGATATGAACCGGGATGGGTATATTTCGCAGTATTGGCATCATAGTATACCGATTTTGTGCATTTATGTGTATATGTTGTTTTGTGGTATAGGTTCGGATATCGGGCAGTTTCCCGAGGAGCCGGCGTCGGACCGGTCATTGTTTCCGGAGTTGAGTAATCGGCCAAGGTGAGGATGGATTTCCTTCGATATGTGCCTATATTACTCGGTATATTGTGTTGGATGATTATTGCATTGTCGAGTATTGTGATTGTTGTGGTTTGGTTCGGGATGTTTATCCCATTGTCTTGATTGTTGTCGGGATGTTTATCCTAGTATTGTGTGAAACACCCGTGTCCCAATTTAACAATAAAATACCAAAACTCAAGGAAATTACCAAAATGCCCTTGAAAACCCGGGACACGAAAACCAATATCAAAATATCCAATATTCTCAATAAAACGAGATGTCAAGAAGAACATAATAATCCGGCTTAACAAGCCACAAATCAACCCGGCATCCTGCCGAAACCTCATCAAAACATAAACCCGACAACCCGCCGATAATGTAATCCAAAATCAATAGACATCTCAATAAAAATCCAATGCAGCGAAAGTTATAAATGGAATAAAAATATAAGAAGCAAAACAGAATGCATGCCGACTCTATGGATCCAACCGGGAGAACAAGCACGGCTACCTGCTAGGATGTCCACGTCCGTACTCCGGAAAAAGAAGAAAGTGACTGCACGCTATCTAAAGTCTGAAAAACAACGTTGGTGATTATGTGAGTCGCCTACTCAGTGAGCAATATATATCTAATTATGAGAGTGTGCAGATCAGGTCCGAAAGGAAAGCAGAGTAACAAGTCATGCATGCAAACATACAACAATCAGTACTAACATGCCAACACAAACAAGCATACAGTTTATTATTCTCCATCTGTTGTGTTAAGATTTCTTATTATGATTTATTATTTA
>JAKUCV010005393.1:0-30549 GCA_028386065.3 Turnera subulata
TAACCTTCGCGTTTCACCCCGATCGCGAATCCGTTTCCAACGGGACCCGAACCATGAACAACATCAACTTAAAATTGACATTTCCAAGGCATAATAATTTGTTTCCTCGACTAAAACTCGAAAATACCTCAAGGGTAAAATTGGAATAAAAATTCCAAAAATCCCGAAAAATCAAATTGAGAAAATCCGGGGCGTTACACCCGTGCCTGAATACCGACACAAACAAACATTGCAAAACATTTACAACCAAACCGTGCATGCATGGTGACTAAATGCTCAACTGAGTTAAACCCGACCCTAACTAGCCAATTATGTATTTTCTGGGTCTAAGCCCGACATGGTGTTCTCTCACCCTAATTCCGAGTATCGGGACCTAAGGTTCATCGGGCTTAAGCCCAACTAAGTCCATAAATAGTTCCCAGGGCCTATGGCCCATTCGTTATGTTCTTAACGGGTCCCCGGGCCTAGAGCCCATCTAAGTCCAATGGTTATCAAATCAAGTTATAAAAATCACATTACCGGCCTAGGCCCAATTCGGACCAATTTCCACTTAAGGGTTTTTTCCCGAGTCCAAATATTCCCGGCCTATGGTTCTACCCGTGTCGGTAAACTCCCGGCTATAATCCACAAACTTCCCGTTCTCGATTTCTATTATGTACATTACCAACAATACATAACCCAATCCGAAATTAAAGGTACATGCCATGAATGAATACAAATTACACAACAAAGTATACCGTCAAATGCCGGAATAAAACCCGAGCCTTCGCCGGAAAATTCCTGAGCCTCGCCGGATTCCGGTGAACCTCGCCGGAACTCACCCAAAAGCTGCCACAACCAACAACAACAACATACACTCCATAAACTCACTGCAGGCATCATCCCGAATTAAAGAAAAAGAAACGGACAGATTGGATTCTTACCCGAACCGTCACTGCCCAAACTGAACTCGTCGCCGACCGATCCCGTTTCTGCAGCCACCCCGTCCGAGACGACTCCTGCAGCAGCAACAACCAAACCGGCCGAGCCTCCACTAACACTCAACAGCAAACCCGACGATCTACTGCCGGACCCGACGATCCACTGCCGGAACAACACCAACGCCCACAAACACACAACAACCCGCCACCAACCATCAAAACACCCGTCGTCGCGCGTCAACACCAACCAGACCACCAGCCAAGCCAACACAACCAAACCACACGAGCCCCCACACGAACCACTGTCGAAACCACCCACATACACAAACCCAAAACCTAAATTAAACATAGCCCGGGCAAAGAAGGACGACGACGGAGAGGAAAGAAAGAAAAACGAATAGGAGAAGCAAGGCTTACCAGACAACTCGAGAGGGCAGCGGCGATTCGTGACAGAGCCCGGGACCGCCTCGCGTCACCTTCTCCTTTCTCGACTCCGCAGCAGCGACCCAAAGCAAAGCGGCGGCTGGGGGAGAAAGCGGCACGGAAGGCAGAGGAACAACCTGGGGAAAGGAGTTGCAGGCGAGGGAAGAAGAAGAGGGAGAGAGAAAAACGAGAGAGAGAGAGAGAAGGGGGGTCGACGGCGGCTGGGAAGAAAAAGAAAAGAAGGGAAGAAGGTAGGAAAAGAGAAAAGAAAAAGAAAAGAAGGAAGGGGGAAGGCGGCTAGGGCTTTGGCCGGCTTGTCGTTCACTTGGGCGGGTCAACCCTGCCAGCCCAGTCAACCTTTTTTTTTTTTTTTAATACCAAAACGACGTAGTTTCAAATGAAACCACGCTAAACTTCGCGTTTCACCCCGATCTCGAATTCGTTTCCCGTGGGTCCCGAACCACGAACAATACCAACTTAAAATTGACATTTCCAAGGCATAATAATTTATTTCCTCGACTAAAACTCGAAAATACCTCAAGTGCAAAATTGGAATAAAAAATTTCAAAAAATTCCAAAAATCCCATTATAAAAATTCCGGGGCGTTACAGTTCTACCCCACTTAAGGAAATTTCGTCACCGAAATTACAAGATATGAAACATCAAAACAAAAGGGGATACTGTTCCCGCATATGGGACTCAACCTCCCAAGCAGCCTCATTCGGGGAATGACGACTCCATCTAACCCGAACCATAGGAATGGTACGACTCCGCAACTGTCGCACCTCCTGAGCCAAAATCTCCACCGGCTCCTCATCATAGGTCAAATCCTCAGAAACCTCCACCTCTGTCGGGGATACAACATGACCAGGATCAGACCGATAATGCCTCAGCATCGAAACATTGAATACATCATGTATGCGCGACAGCTCCTCCGGTAAAGCCAACCTGTAGGCCAGCGGACCAATCCGCTCCATGATCTCATAAGGACCAATATAACGAGGGCTCAACTTGCCCTTCCTCCCAAACCGGATAACACCTCTCCAGGCAGCAACACGGAGAAAAACTCTGTCACCTACACTGTACTCCATCTCCCGTCGATGCTTATCGGCAAAACTCTTTTGCCGGTCCTGAGCAGGTCTCATACACGGCTTAACCACCTCGACTGATCAACAGTCTCCTGGACTAGGTCCGGACCAACCACCTGTCTCAAACCTTCCTCATCCCAACAGATCGGACTATAGCTTCCCGCAAGTGTACGGGGTTGTTGTAGTACCAAGGTCGTCACACAGGGATCTTTGTTAAGTACTATTCAACTAAGCAACTTATAATTATCTAGAGGAATCGAAAATTTGAGAGAGTTTGATGTTTGAAACGGAAAAATAAAGCGAGGAGAAAACGATTGAGTTCGATAATAATAAACATCTAGGACTTCGGGGAATTCCTTGCCAACGCTACCATGCAATTAAGCTACGCATAAGTAAGCCATGTACTGTCATCACATAGCTAGCCTATGTTCAATCAATGAATTAAATTCTGAAATTAAACTACTTCAAAAAACCGAGAAATCTAAACTAGATCGATAACCTACTCTCGTAGTGCCGTAAAATCCCTTCCTAGTTTATGTCCACTATGCATTTGCCAGTGCTAAAATAAACTAAGAGCATTAAGAAATTTCCCTACCTAATCTCCAATAAAAAGCACGCCTTCCTCGAGGTCGGTTTTTAAAGCCCGGTTTATGTTGTTCTATAGGTAAACGACGTTGTCACTTAACGTTTCCCTATTATAGATTTATGCTAAACGATGGCCAGTCAATTAACATAGTTAAGCGCATAAACCGAATTAAGGAAGAATAAAATCAGAAAATAAGTCTTTAACTAAATGTGCATGGAAACATTAACAAGTTCATCTCCTAATCCTAGACAAGAATTCTAGCAAGACATGGCTTAAAAAAAAACAATAAATACTTGGAAACAATTCGTCATAGTTAATTCAAGGAAGAAACTTACAAGTTGATGAAGCTAACCTTGAACCAAAAGAGGAAGTTCCCAAGCTAGAAATCTTCCAAAAGCTAAGCCAACTACTAGAATTACAAAGCAAAAGAAAATTACAAATTCTAAGCTAAAGGAGTGATTTTGCCGAATGAAGTAGAGCTGTCCCTCTTAATTCCCTGTAGTGCATGGTTTATATAGTGCAAGGTGAATGACCATTTGTGGCTGCAGGTGGTCACGTTAAAAATGCCAAATATAGAAGGTGGAAGACCACTTCATGCGCCAAAGCAAATGGTGCAAATGACACAATTGCACCTGTCACATGCATGCATGCTAAACCCTCCTCTTCTGTTCCTATCTTCACGTTTTTCAGCCCAACAAACCGAAGGACTTGGTCTTGCTTGCTATGATGTGTACATGTGTCCTTTTGTAGTGGAGAGTGGTACATGTGTATAACCACCACTTCCTTCCCTCCAATTTAGCCGTGCAACTTTACTGACCACCTCACATGCTAGCCTCCAACAAATAACAACTTTTGCTCTTGGACCATTTCTTGGATGACATCAGCGAGCAGGGCACATGGAGCCAAGTCAGTACTCTCCCCTATGCTCATGCCACCAGCTGCCAAACCAAGAATTGGTCTTTTGGCCAATGGATAATATCCATCCAACTTCCAACTTTTGAGGGGAGATGTCACATGTGTAGAAACTTCCCAAGACCTCTTCCAACTTTGCCTTGTGGACCAGCTTCTTTCCTCCAATTTGCATGCAACATGAGAAAGCTAGCTTCATGCATGTGAAGCCACTTGTTGTTGGACTCATTCTACCCTGGATGATGTCGGCAAAAATCACAAACAAATTGGTGGTGGATGGGTGAGTTTTCACGTGAAAACCATATCACCATGTTGGGCCTTTTACATCTTTCTTCTATTCTTCTTCACCATGAGTCTTGGGCCACCATAAATGGGTCCGTCCTGGATCTGGGTCACCCTTTTTAGGATCCTTGGCCCAAGTCAAAAGAGGCTTTGCTTGGTCTTGTCTCGTGTACATAGGCTGCTTATGTTGAAACAGCTCACATGGGCAGCCTATGCTGGAACTGCCCTTTTCATCCGAAAAATCCAACTTTTATTTCTAAATTCTATAAAAACATAAAATCCTAAAGAAAAGGTATTATATAGGTGAAAAGGAAAAAAACACTAAAAACAAGATGGATTAATACAATAAATAATATTTTGCAAGCTAAAAACCGTTGAAAAGATCCGTGAAAAGAGTGCAAAATGCGCACTCATCACCATCCCAAACTTAAGATTTTGCTTGTCCCCAAGCAACTATCGTGAAAAATGGGATGAAAATGTCTTACCCATTGGAATCAACAGGGCCTATCCGACCAAGGTTACATGAGAAATCTCCAAAATGTCACGAAAGAAGCCTCGGTATTCAACCTGCAAGAATCGTGAGAACAAGTGCCAAGATGATCCGAAAATACAAGTTGTTAGGCAATTAATCACATTGATTTAAATTGACAACTTCCCTCTCTGTTTGATGAATTTGGCATTTTATAGGATTGAAAACGGGGTCAAACATGCAGATTCACTTCCCGGTCTCCACTAATGACAAGGATAGAATCACAGGGATCAAAAGGTCTTTATTCGGGTTGAAATGGGGCTTGGGTTAGGTTTAGGAAAGAAAGGAAATAATGGAATTCAAAAAGGTGCCATGCCCAAAAGGAAAGTTTTACCATAACATAGCCATGCAAGACGTCATCAGAGTGATTCTAAAGGACATTGTGCTCCTTGGAGAGTTTTTGTTGCCTTCCTCCCCTTTTTTTTTTCTTTTTGCGAGATACATCAATTTTTTTTCATGTCGTTTCTTTTCTTTTCCGTGAAGTATTTCTTTTTTTTTCTCGTTTTGTTGAAGGCATAGACAAATGAATAGCATTCTCCATTTCCAGCACAGGCTGCTTGTGTTGTGCCTGTGTGTAGAACGAACCACCACTCATCTTGACGTTAGGAATATATTAAGGGAAAATGAATTCAAGCAAGTGCACATGGGAGAGTATTTATGAAAAATAAGGTGATAGCCATAGGTTCAAAGGGTGTAGGTGGTGAATGTGGGTTATCAACGAAAGATGGCTATCCGAAAGAGGCTCGAAGTGGTTTACGAGGGAAAATGTACGAGCATGGGTAGGTTATGCGGTTTTCATGGGCTATGAAAGAATGCCTTAGTCCTATCCCTGAAAAACATTCCTTGTAATAATTTCGCTTTGATCGGGTTGTGAACCTGTTCTAAGACCCAAAAGATTTATGCCAAATATGTTTAATAAATAAAAGAAGCAAAGAGGTTAGAAGCGAATTAAACCAATCGGAAAAATTTACCCACAAAGTGTGACTCGGCCATTTAGGAACTCGTCCCCAATATTCATGCAAGCGAACACACGTGACCCGATCGTCAAAATATTGAGAGAATCCCTGTACTTGTGTCGGATTAGGACCAATTAAGCCCAATGAGTCATCTGTAACTTGCAAAAAAAATTTATTCAAACAAAAGAAAAACGAAAAATAAACTGAAGAAAATTACTTGTTATGCTAAGAAAGATAAATAAAAGACCGCTGCTACTATGCTGAAAGTATAGCCACCCCGAACTTAAAACTTGCAGTGTCCTGACTTCGCAAAAATAGGCTAGAAAGTCCAAAAAACAAAGCAGGGGCAGCAATCATATTTAGCAAAAAAAAAAAAAAAAACTTGCGGACCAAAAATTTTTTTAAAAAAATAAATTGAAACTACAAAAGAACTAAAGGAACCTGAACTTAAAACTTGCAGTGTCCTCACTGCGCAAAAATAGGCTAGAAAGTCCAGAAAACAAAGCAGGGGCAACAATCATATTTAGCAAAAAAAAAAAAAATGAACTTGCGGACCAAAAATTTTTAAAAGAAAATAAATTGAAACTACAAAAGAACTAAAGGAACCTGAACTTGCTGCTTTTATTTTCGGAATAAGGGAAAGAATCGTGGGTTGCCTCCCACGCAGCGCTTCTTTAATGTCTTGTAGCTGGACTCGGAGCTCCTCAAGAAGAAGGTGGGTTGGAGAACGGTTGCACTACCTCTTGTCCGGTAGGCTCTCCAGGATCATAAAGCTTTGGCAACAAGACTCTGTTTCCAATTCTGAGGTCTTGTTTTTGGATGATACTCCCACGCTAGTGTTTGGATCCTTTTCTGCCAATTTTATGAGTATAAACTGAGGGATTAATCCTAAGAAGATCATCAGTGGAATACACAATTGTCTTCTTGTGTCCTCCCTTATCGTTCACCAAATTATCTTCCTCTCCCTCAGTAAAACTCACTTTTATCCCACCTGGATGTGTGGAGTTTGTTCCCAGTAATGCACGTTGGGGCTCAGGACAAGGTTTCATCTTAACCTTTGGAGAATTTTCTTCTATCAAGTCTTCTGGCATCGCATCTAACTTCTCAAATCTCATGTCTTCTTCTGCAGACGACAAAGACAAGACTTCAAGTTGGCGTGCATAGCCTACTATTTCTGGATCTGGATCCTTAACGCTTTTTGTATGGGCAAGGCATGCCAACAAGGGATCTGCACAGTGTGCCCGTGCTGCAATTTCTTCAACGATGTCAAGTCGGTTGCAAGAGTCGTCTGATACTTCATTACGATTCACTTTATCAACAACGAAGCAAATCTTTTCAGACCCGATTTGTAATGTAAGCTTCTGGCCCTTGACATCGATGATGGCACCAGCAGTTGCCAAAAAGGGTCGTCCAAGGATGATAGGTACGTGGTTATCGACCTCCATGTCTAGAACCACGAAATCAACCGGGACGAAGAAGTTCCCAATTTTGATAGGAACATCCTCCAAGATTCCCACTGGATACTGGACAGACCTATCTGCTAGGTGAAGGGACATAGCATTAGGTTTTAAATCCCCTAGGTTGAGCTGTTTGATGATCGACAGAGGGATCACACTAACACTTGCGTCTAGATCGCAAAGTGCTCTCTCGATGCGTACCTTCCCTATGTCGCAGGGGATAGTGAACGTCCCGGGATCTGGAAGCTTGTTCTGAATAATCGCACTACATTCTCCTGTCAGTGCCACCGTCCCATAGTCAATCAATTTATTCTTTTTGGACAAGATGTCCTTTAAGAATTTTGCGTATGTAGGCATTTGGGATACGGCTTCTATGAACGGAATATTGATGTAGAGCTTTTTCATAACGTCCAGGAAGCGTCCGAACTTCTTATCATGCACCAGTGGATTGAGCCGCTGAGGGAAGGGAATTGGTAGGACATAGGCTTTCACCTCGTTTTGCTTTGCCTTCCCTTTATCGGCTGACACAGCCTGCTCATGCTCCGTAGGCTTGTCTTTTTGCACGGTCTGGCCAAGCTCTCCTTCTACGACCGGGACTAGAGGTGGTTGTTGCTCCTGATATTGAGTACCACTCCTAAGAGTGATTGCATTGCATTGAGCGTTAGGGTTTACCTCCGGCTTTCCCGGTAATCTGCCAGAATTGCCCTAACTAGGGCTAGCTTGAGTGATCTGACATTCAAGACTGTTGATTTTGTCAGAAAGTCCTTTCACGACTTGCCGTTGTTCTTCCATAAATGACTTGAGTAGCGACTGCAAGTCATCTTTAGGAGCTGGCTGATACGACTGTTGGTATGCCTGTGCAGGTTGTTTCAGAGGATATCCGGGAGGACCTCTTCCGGTTTGGTTTTGGTTTTGGTTGGGCTGTTGAGGCTTCCAAGAGAAGTTAGGGTGGTCCCTCCAACCTGGGTTGTAGGTGTTTGAATAAGGGTCCTTCTAGACTCTCTGGTTGATGTAACTCACTTGCTCTTGGTATGCTTGCTCATAGCCTCCCTCTGTCAGGCACTCCGAATAACCTCCTTCGCTTCTAGCACAAGAATGGGATTGTCCTTTCCCATTCAACTTCAAGATGGCATCCAACTTGGCGTTCACTAGGCTCATTGCGTCAAGTTCTAGAACTCCGGCTGTTCTTGTGAGCTCGCCTTGCCAATCGAATTTATTGCTGGCGATGTGTTCAAACAATTCGTATACATCCTCAGCATCTTTGGCTAAGGCTACTCCTCCAGCTACAGCATCAACGTGTGCACGGAGGGATTCATTCAGGCCCGTATAGAACTTCTCCACGATCAGCCAATCGGGAAGGCCATGGTGTGGACATCTTCTCAAAGCTTCTTTGAATCTTTCCCATGCATCGTAGAAAGATTCACTGGGCTTTTGTTTGAATTCCATGATGCCGTTCCTCAATGTCATGGCCTTGTTGGGTGGAAAGAATTTCTTCAGAAAGGCCTGAGACAGGGCAGCCCACGTATCAAACGTCCTAGGAGGTTGTGTGGTCAACCATGCCTTCGCCTTATCCTTGAGTGAGAAAGGAAAAAGACGCAGCTTGATAGCTTCCCGCAAGTGTACGGGGTTTTTGTAGTACCAAGGTCGTCTCACAGGGATCTTTGTTAAGTACTATTCAACTAAGCAACTTATGATTTTCTAGAGGAATCGAAAATTTGAGAGAGTTTGATGCTTGAAACGGAAAAATAAAGCGAGGAGTTAACGATTGAGTTCGATAATAATAAACATCTAGGACTTTGGGGAATTCCTTGCCAACTTTACCATGCAATTAAGCTACGCATAAGTAAGCCATGTACTGTCACGACATACCTAGCCTATGTTGAATCAATGAATTAAATTCTGAAATTAAACTTCTTTAAAAAACCAGGAAATCTAAACTAGATCGATAACCTACTCTCGTAGTGCCGTAAAATCCCTTCCAAGTTTATGTCCACTATGCATTTGCCAGTGCTAAAATAAACTAAGAGCATTAAGAAATTTCCCTACCTAATCTCCAATAAAAAGCACTCCTCCCTCGAGGTCGGTTTTTAAAGCCCGGTTTATGTTGTTCTATAGGTAAACGACGCTGTCACTTAACGTTTCCCTATTATAGATTTATGCTAAACGATGGCTAGTCAATTAACATAGTTAAGCGCATAAACCGAATTAAGGAAGAATAAAATCAGAAAATAAGACTTTATTTAAATGTGTATGGAAACATTAACAAGTTCATCCCCTAATCCTAGACAAGAATTCTAGCAAGACATGGCTTTAAAAAAAACAACAAATACTTGGAAACAATTCGTCATAGTTAATTCAAGGAAGAAACTTACAAGTTGATGAAGCTAACCTTGAACCAAAAGAGGAAGTTCCCAAGCTAGAAATCTTCCAAAAGCTAAGCCAACTACTAAAATTACAAAGCAAAAGAAAATTACAAATTCTAAGCTAAAGGAGTGATTTTGCCGAATGAAGTAGAGGTGTCCCTCTTGATTCCCTGTAGTGCATGGTTTATATAGTGCAAGGTGAAGGACCATTTCTGGCTGCAGGTGGTCACGTTAAAAATGCCAAATATAGAAAGTGGAAGACCACTTCATGCGCCAAAGCAAATGGTGCAAATGACACAATTGCACCTGTCACATGCATGCATGCTAAACCCCCCTCTTCTGTTCCTATCTTCACGTTTTTCAGCCCAACAAACCGAAGGACTTGGTCTTACTTGCTATGATGTGTACATGTGTTTTTTTGTAGTGGAGAGTGGTACATGTGTATAACCACCACTTCCTTCCCTCCAATTTAGCCATGCAACTTTACTGGACCACCTCACATGCTAGCCTTCAACAAATAACAACTTTTGCTCTTGGACCATTTCTTGGATGACATCAGCGAGCAGGGCACATGGAGCCAAGTCGGTACTCTCCCCTATGCCCACGCCTCCAGCTGCCAAACCAAGAATTGGTCTTTTGGCCAATGGATAATATCCATCCAACTTCCAACTTTTGAGGGGAGATGTCACATGGAAACTTCCCAAGACCTCTTCCAACTTTGCCTTGTGGACCAGCTTCTTTCCTCCAATTCGCATGCAACGTGAGAAAGCTAGCTTCATGCATGTGAAGCCACTTGTTGTTGGACTCATTCTACCCTGGATGATGTCGGCAAAAATCACAAACAAATTGGTGGTGGATGGGTGAGTTTTCACGTATAAACCATATCACCATGTTGGGCCTTTTACATCTTTCTTCTATTCTTCTTCACCATGAGTCTTAGGCCACCATAAATGGGTCCGTCATGGATCTGGGTCACCCCTTTTAGGATCCTTGGCCCAAGTCAAAAGAGGCTTTGCTTGGTCTTGTCTCGTGTACATAGGCTGCTTATGTTGAAACTGCTCACATAGGCAGCCTATGCTGGAACTGCCCTTTTCATCCGAAAAATCCAACTTTTATTTCTAAATTCTATAAAAACATAAAATCCTAAAGAAAAGGTATTATATAGGTGAAAAGGAGAAAAACACTAAAAACAAGATGGATTAATACAATAAATAATATTTTGCAAGCTAAAAAACGTTGAAAAGATCCGTGAAAAGAGTGCAAAATGTGCACTCATCACGGACTACGACAATTCCGGCCA
Source organism: Turnera subulata (assembly GCA_028386065.3). Lineage (NCBI taxonomy): Eukaryota > Viridiplantae > Streptophyta > Magnoliopsida > Malpighiales > Passifloraceae > Turnera > Turnera subulata. The sequence continues at coordinate 10,814 of JAKUCV010005393.1, forward strand.
TACAAAGCCTCATATGGCGCCATACCGTTACTGGAGTGATACCTGTTGTTATAAGCAAACTCAACCAACGGTAATGTCTCATCCCAAGAACCACTGAAATTGAGCACACAGGCTCTAAGCATATCCTCAAGTGTCTGTATGGTTCTCTCCGACTGCCCATCGGTCTGCGGATGGAATGCAGTACTGAAATTCAGCTTAGTACCCAAAGCTGACTGTAAACTCTTCCAGAAGTGGGAAGTAAACCTCGGATCCCTATCCGACACAGTGGATAGTGGAACTCCATGTAGACGGACAATACCCGAAACATATAACCTCGCCAGCTTATCCATTGTATCCGTCTGCTGAATCGGTAGGAAATAAGCTGACTTGGTCAACCTGTCAACAATGACCCAGATGGCATCATGTCGACCCCGGGTCCTCGGTAACCCGATCACAAAATCCATAGTGGTATGCTCCCACTTCCACTGTGGAATAGTCAAAGATCTCAACTTGCCGGTAGGGGCCTGATGCTCGGCTTTCACCTGCTGACACGCCATACAACGAGCCACAAACTCCGCAACATCCTTCTTCATCCCGGGCCACCAATAATAACTCTTCAGGTTCTGGTACATTTTGGTGCTACCCGGATGCATAGCATATGGCGCATTATGCGCTTCATCCATATTCCATCTCCTCAAATCATCGACATCCGGAACACATAACCGATCACCGGTCATCAGAGCACCATCCTTCCGAACATAGAAACTAGAACTCTCTCCACCGAGAGCCTTATCTCGAAACTCTGCTAAATGAGGATCACCATACTGCAACTCCATGATCCTATCCCGCAAGATCGGCCGGATGCTCAAACGGGCTAACAACGCCCCAGTAACATCCACCTCCAACTGTGCATCCAACGACCTCAGCTCCACCATGGAAGGCAAAGCATAAGAAACTGGGTCCTCAACCGCAAAAATCACTCTCTTCCGACTCAATGCATCAGCAACCACATTGGCCTTGCCCGGATGGTACTCAATAGTACAATCATAATCCTTCAGAAGCTCAATCCAGCGTCTCTGCCTCATATTAAGCTCCCTTTGGGTCATGATGTACTTCAAACTCTTGTGGTCCGTGAAAATCCGACACTTCTCACCGTACAGATGGTGTCTCCAGACCTTCAAAGCAAAGACCACAACAGCTAACTCCAGATCATGGGTCGGATAGTTCCTCTCATGAGTTCTCAACTGCCTGGAGGCATAAGCAATCACCCGACCCTCCTGTATCAAAACACACCCCAAGCCCAGACCAGAAGCTTCACTGAACACCGTGTACTCCACTCCGGGTCTCAGAACAGTCAAAACCGGTGCAGAAGTCAACCGACTCTTCAACTCCTCAAAATTTTTCTGACAACTGTCATCCCAAGCAAAAGTACAGTCTTTCCTCAACAGCTTAGTCATGGGACCCGCTATTAAGAAAAAACCCTCAATGAACCTCCAGTAGTAACCAGCAAGTCCAAGAAAACTCTGTATCTCAGATACACTCTTCGGTGGCTCCCAATCCATGACTGCCTTAATCCTGGCCGGATCCACCTTAATGCCCTCACCAGACACAATATGTCCAAGAAATGCGACCTCATCCAACCAAAACTCACACTTGCCGAGCTTGGCATAGAGCTGCTCTTCTCTCAACCTCTGCAAAACTTGTCTCAAGTGGTCCTCATGTTCGGCCTTACTACTCAAGTAGACCAAGATATCATGAATGAACACTACCACAAACCGGTCCAAAAATTCATGGAATACCTGTTGCATCATACACATGAACACTGCCGGTGCATTCGTCAGACCAAATGGAACAACCACAAACTCATAATGACCATACCGAGTGCAGAATGCAGTCTTCGGTATGTCTTGCTCTGCAATCCGAACCTGATGGTAACCAGATCACAAGTCTATCTTCGAGAATACAGATGCACCCTGCAACTGATCGAACAAGTCATCGATCCTAGGCAAAGGATACTTGTTCTTCACAGTCACCTTGTTCAACTGCCTATAGTCCACACACATCCGCATACTGCCATCCTTCTTCTTCACAAACAAGACCGGGGCACCCCAGGGTGAGATGCTCGGTCTAATGAAACCCTTATCCAACAACTCCTCCAGTTGTTTCTTCAACTCTTAAAGTTCTGCCGGAGCCATCCTGTAGGGCGGTATAGAAATAGGTGCAACTCCCGGTACCACGTCAACTGTATACTCCACCTCCCGCTCCGGAGGCAACCCCGGGTAAGTCATCAGGAAATACATCAGGAAACTCCCGAACAATAGGGATATCCTCCACTCTAGGTATTGGTACCGAAGAATCCACCACATGAGCTAGAAAGACATCACAACCCTCTCGGATCATCCTGAAAGCTTGGATGGCCGAGATACAACATGCCGATAGGGCTCTTCGCTCTCCAACGAACACCAATCTACACCCCAACAGAGATGATAAGGACACTTCCCTGGCCCGACAATCAACTACCGCCTGGTGTCTGGACAACCGATCCATGCCTAAGATAACATCAAACTCTCCCAAGTCCAAGACAGCAAGATCAAAAGAGAAACTCTCACTATCATACTCTATCGATACATCACTACAAACTCGATCAACAACTACTATATCTCCAGTGGGTAAACGGACTCTCAAGGGTCTACTAAGGTTATCATCCTCTATGTTATGAGTGGTCATGAATGCACGTGATACAAAAAAATGTGTTGAACCTGGATCAACTAAAGCATGTGCATACTGACCAAAAACTATAAAGGTACCTGCTATGACCTCTAGAGCATCAGCAGCCTCCTCCCTGGTGATGGCATAAACCCTAGGAGCTGCAGCAGACTGGGTCGCACCCCCGCGGTTCGGAGCTCCAGAACCCCCACGACCTCGACCTTGCTGTCTGCCACCCCTGTTCGGACCAGAAGACATAGCACCACTAGCCACAGAACTCTGAACTGTATACTGGGAACCACTGCCACCATTATCCTTAATCCACTTGTAGCAAGAAGACTTTTGGTGTCCAGGCATATTGCAATACCAGCATGTACCCGAGAACCGTGCCGAGAAACCCCGTCCCTGAGAGCCAGACTGATAGGATACTGCCTCAGAATAATCTGCACCTCCGGCATCAGAATACTGCCTCTTCTGTCCTGAAGCAAATGACTGCTTCCTCTGCTCGGCCGTCCGAGCCTCCTTCTCGATCAACTGGACCCTCTCAGCATCAAAAGCAACCTCACAAACTGCCTTCCAAGTCTTGTGCCCTCCACCAGCCACCGCTAGCGCCAACTCTGTACGTAAGTCGTTAACAAACCGCCTACACTTCGTCACCTCATCAGGCACAAACTCCCTAGAATAAGATAGAAGGATGCTGAACCGGATCCTGAAAGCTGATACAGTCTCATCTAAACCCTGCTTCACCTCAAGGAAATGCTTCTTCTGCTCCTCCAGAAAATCAACAGTAAGAAACTCCTTGTAGAATTTCTCCTTGAAATCCTCCCAAGGCATCTCCACAGGCTTAGGTAAGTTGGCCACAAGTTCCTGCCACCATGTCAATGCATACCCTGTGAACTTGTGTGCCACAAATCGAGCTCTCTGCTCAGGTGCACAAGTGAACTTCTCCATAACATTCTCCACCTGGCGAAACCAATCATCAAACTCCTTGGCTTTGCCCTCTTCGCCTGAGAATTCCTTCACTGCAGACTTATCCATGTGTTTGTAACCACTCTCCATACCACCTGCCGCAGCAGGTGCTACCGGCTGGGCACCCTGCTGCTGCTGCTGGAACTGTTGCCACTGCAGGAAAGCCTGATACTGCTGAAACGCTGGGTCCACAACAGGTGGCACAGGTGGCACAACATTCTGTCCTCTTCCACCTGCAGCATTATTCTCTGCTGCATTATTGTTCCCCTGACCAACGGAAACCTGCATCACCGACACATTGTCGAAGACATGAGTAGCGGCGTTATCCTCAGCATTGTGCTGCCCCTGGTGATCCATATCAACGCCTATATGAATGAAAATGAGTCAAAAACACTTTTAAAGTCATAAATCCGGAAACAGGCTTAAACACAGAAAACACTTTGAAAACAAAGTTTAAAACACTTTTAAAACCAAAGATCTGAAGCCTGCTCCGCTACCAAGCTGAAACACCCGTGTCCCAATTTAATAATAAAGTACTTAAACTTATGGGAATTACCAAAATACCCCTGAAACCCAGGACACGAAATCCAATAACAAACATTATCTGGAAAGAAACTCTTAATACTCCGAGATGTCATAAGGAACAAAAACAAAACTGGCTTAACAAGCCTCAAGTCAACCCGGCATCCTGCCGATACATCATCAAATACCAAATCTCGGCAACCCGCCAATAAAATAGTCAAAATCAAAATGACTTCTCATCAAAATCCAGTGCAGCGGAAGATAAAGATAAAATAAAGCAAAAGTAAAAATGAGATGCAAGTCGGCTCTATGGATGCAACCGGGAGAAGAAGCACAGCTACTTGCTGAGATAACCACGTCCGGACTCAGGAAGGGTGGAAAGTGGCTGCACGCTAACTAGGAGTCTGAAAAACAACGTTGGCGATTATGTGAGTCGCCTACTCACTGAGCAGTATAAATCTAATTATGTAGGTGTGCAGAAACAAGTTCGAAAGGAAAGAAGAGGAACAAGACTAGTATGCAAACATACAACAACCAGTACTAACATGCCAAGTCATTCAAGCAAACAGTTCATTATTCTCCATCTGTTGTGTATTAAGTTTTCTTATTATAATTTATTATTCAGGGCCCCCTACTGTGTGCGTCGAGCTCGGTCCCGTCTCATGAGACAACCAGGCATAAGCCCAAATAAACCAGACACGAAGCCAAAACATATCCATAGAGAGAGAGAGAGACAGAGTGAAAGAGGGAGAAAGAAAGGGGGAGGTAGAAGGAGGGAGGTAGAAACCGGTCATCACAGACCCATATGCTATACCGCATATACCATGCTATCCCGCATGTAAACCCGAGGGGTAATACTTCCCGATCGAACCAACCGGTCATCAGCACACAGTAGCCTATCTTCTACAGTACGTTATTCTTATTCACAAATTATGAGTTTATGTGTGCCAAGAATCGTGATTTAACAGGGTTGTCTGAATAATCAACTCAATCAAATATCCAGGTCTTCGACCCACAGTACATCACACAAAACACCCAAAATCACTCCACATGTTATATTCCATAACAATCCAAATATCATGCTCATAAGTAAATAGTACACTTAGGCACACAATACGGATCACAGCATGTTAGCAAACAGGGCATGCAACTCAAACAGACCAATCTAGCAAGCTCATGCATACAAACATAAAAAAGACGTATAAAGTCACCTCAACGACGATTGTCCTGTGGAGCTTTTCCCAAAACAGATCCTCCAGCTCCCGAGGTGTTACCCGTGCCTGAATACCGGCACACATAAACATTACAAAACATTTACAACCAAACCGTGCATGCATGATGACTAAATGCTCAACTGAGTTAAACCCGACCCTAACTAGCCAATTATGTAATTTCCGGGTCTAAGCCCGACATGGTGTTCTCTCACCCAAATTCCGAGTATCGGGACCAAAGGTTCACCGGGCTTAAGCACAACTAAGTCCATAAATAGTTCCCAGGGCCTATGGCCCATTCGTTATGTTCTTAACGGGTCCCCGGGCCTAAAGCCCATCTAAGTCCAATGTTTATCAAATCAAGTTATAAAAATCACATTACCGGCCTAGGCCCAATTTGGACCAATTTCCACTTAAGGGTTTTTTCCCGAGTCCAAATATTCCCGGCCTATGGTTCTACCCGTGTCGGTAAACTCCCGGCTATAATCCACGAACTTCCCGTTCTCAATTTCTATTATGTACATTACCAACAATACATAACCCAATCCGAAATTAAAGGTACATGCCATGAATGAATACAAATTACACAACAAAGTATACCGTCAAATGCCGGAATGAAACCCGAGCCTTCGCCGAAAAATTTCCGAGCCTCGTCGGAAAATTTCCGAGCCTCGCCGGATTCCGGTGAACCTCGCCGGAACTCACCCAAAAGCTGCCACAACCAACAACAACAACATACACTCCATAAATTCACTGCAGGCATCATCCCGAATTAAAGAAAAAAAAAACGGGCAGATTGGATTCTTACCCGAACCTTCATTGCCCAAACTGAACCCATTACTGACCGATCCCGTTTCTGCAGCCACCCCGTCCGAGACGACTCCTGCAGCAGCAACAACCAAACCGGTCGAGCCTCCACTAACACTCAACAGCAAACCCGACGATCTACTGCCGGACCCGAAGATCCACTGCCGGAACAACACCAACGCCCACAAACACACAACAATCCGCCACCAACAACCCAAACACCCGTCGCAGCGCGTCAACACCAACCAGACCACCAGCCAAGCCAACACAACCAAACCACACGAGCCCCTACACGAACCACTGCCGAAACCACCCACATACACAAACCCAGAACCCAAATTAAACATAGCCCGGCCAAGAAGGACGACGACGGAGAGAAAAGAAAGAAAAATGAATAGGAGAAGCAAGGCTTACCCGACAACTCGAGAGGGCGGCGGCGATTCGTCAGCCCACTGCTCCCACCATCGCGCACAGAGCCCGGGACCGCCTCGCGTCTCCTTCTCCTTCCTCGACTCGGCAGCAGCGACCCAAGGCAAAGCGGCGGCTGGGCGAGAAAGCGAGAAGGAAGGCAGAGGAACAACCTGGGGAAAGGAGTTGCAGGCGAGGGAAGAAGAAGAGGGAGAGAGAAAAACGAGAGAGAGAGAGAGAGAAGGGGGGTCGACGGCGGCTGGGAAGAAAAAGAAAAGAAGGGAAGAAGGTAGGAAAAGAGAAAAGAAAAAGAAAAGAAGGAAGGAGGAAGGCGGGTAGGGCTTTGGCCGGCCAAGTGAACGACTTGTTGTTCACTTGGGCGCGGTCAACCCTGCCAGCCCAGTCAACCTTTCCTTTTTTTAAAAAAAAACCAAAACGGCGTAGTTTCAAATGAAACCACGCTAAACTTTGCGTTTCACCCCGATCTCGAATTCGTTTCCCACGGGACCCGAACCATGAACAATACCAACTTAAAATTGACGTTTCCAAGGCACAATAATTTATTTCCTCGACTAAAACTCGAAAATACCTCAAGGGAAAAATTGGAATAAAAAATTCCGAAAAATCCCATTATAAAAATTCTGGGGCGTTACAGGAAACATGTCCATTCCCGTAGACTTTGTTGTCTTGGACATGGAAGCCGACACTCAAACTCCAGTGATATTGGGAAGACCATTCTTAGCTACAGCTGATGCCTTGATCGATTGTTCATAAGGAAAGTTAACCCTCAAGGTTGGCTCCGACATTGTGGAGTTCAACATTCCGGAGGCAGCCAAGAATGAAATGAATGCAAACATGTGTTACCAAGTGGATGCTTGTAAAGATTTGGTAGCAGAAGAAATAGATAAAGATGGACCATTTTATGATCAAACTAACACACTTTTAACCTTTGATGAATTAGGATCCGAAATGCACGAGGACATTTGCTCGAACGGAGATGGACATGAACCTGAAAATTTCGGCAAAGTTGGGGCTGAACCGTTGCAACAAAGTATGAATCAAACGGATAGCAAGCCCCAAGCAGCCCCGAAAGTGGAGTTGAAACAATTGCCTCCAAAACTAAGGTACACTTTCTTGGAACCAAATTATACTTGTCCTGTGATAATTAATGTTGCATTAACACATGAAAAGAGGAACAAGTGTTGTGTGTTTTGAGAAAATTTCGTAAGCTATAGGATATAGCATTGATGATCTTACTGGAATCAGTCCTAGTTTTAGCATGCATAGAATTCATTTGGAAGAAGGGGCCAAACCTAGCATTGAACATCAAAGACGATTAAATGAGAATATGAAAGAAGTGGTTAAAAAGGAATTTCTCAAACTTTTGAGTGCAGGTATAATCTATCCGATTTTGGATAGTAAATGGGTGAGTCCAGTCCATGTTGTACCAAAGAAATGAGGGATAACGGTTGTCCAAAATGAAAATAATGAACTTATCCCCACTAGGACCGTAACCGGATGGCGAATGTGCATTGATTATAGGAAACTTAACTCAGCCACTAGCAAAGATCACTTTCCCCTCCCCTTTATTGATCAAATGCTTGAAAGGTTAGCTAGACATTCTTATTTTTGCTACTTGGATGGTTATTCAGGATTCTTTCAAATTCCTATTCATCCCTATGATCAAGAAAAGACAACATTTACATGTCCATATGGTACATTTGCATATAGACGCATGCCCTTTGGGCTTTGTAATGCACCTGCTACATTTCAAAGATGCATGATGGCCATATTTGATGATTTTCTTGAATTGATCATGGAAGTGTTTATGGATGATTTTTCGGTTTATGGAACTTCGTTTCAGAATTGTCTTGAAAACTTGTCCAAGGTTTTGCAACGGTGTATAGAGTCTAACCTTGTTTTAAATTGGGAAAAGTGTCATTTCATGGTACAAGAAGGCAGAGTACTTGGACATTTAGTTTCACACCGTGGCATTGAAGTTGATAAAGCAGAAATAGAAGTGATAGAAAAATTGCCACCACCTAATTCCGTCCGTGCCGTGAGGAGTTTTCTTGGACATGCTGGATTTTACCGACGCTTTATCAAGGACTTCTCAAAGGTTGCAAAACCATTGATGAATCTCCTTAATAAAGACGTCGAATTTGTATTTGATGAGTCTTGTCTAGATGCATTTTGCAGGTTGAAACAAGCTTTAGTTTCGGCTCCAATCATGCAACCACGGATTGGTCACTTCCATTCGAGATCATGTGTGATGCTAGTGACTATGCCATAGGTGTTGTGCTCGGACAAAAAAAGGATGGAAAAGTTCATGCCATTTACTATGCCAGCCGGACCATGGATGATGCTCAAGTCAACTATGCAACCACGGAGAAAGAGCTCTTGGCTGTGGTGTTTGCCATTGAGAAGTTTCGGCAATACTTACTAGGCTCCAAAGTGATTGTGCATACCGACCATGCTGCACTCAAGTATTTGCTGACCAAGAAAGAAACCAAGCCTCTCCTACTTAGGTGGATCCTACTTCTTCAAGAGTTCGATCTTGAAATTAAAGACAAAAAGGGTACCGAAAATGTAGTAGCCGATCATCTTTCCCGATTGACACAAGAGCAACAAGAGAAAGTCGGGAGCAATGAAGTTCCAATTGATGATTCCTTTTCAGACGAGAACTTGATTGCAGCAGTCCAAATAGTCTTCAATAAAATTACACCATGGTTTGCATCATATGCAAATTACTTGGCATGTGGGGCTTTACCACCCAACTTGGACTACAACCGAAAGAAGAAGTTCTTTTCAGACCTAAAGTACTACATATGGGATGATCCTTTGTTGTTCAAGAGATGTGGAGATGGCATGACTCGAAGATGTGTCCCTGATGAAGAATTTCGAGACATCCTTACTTGCTGCCAAAATTCACCATACGGAGGACACCATAGAGCTGACAAGACAGCAGCAAAGGTGTTGCAATCTGGTTTTTATTGGCCAACAATTTTTCGGGATGCCAAGCACTTTGTTGAAGCATGCAATCAATGCCCAAAGAACCAGGAATGTTTCTCAAAGAAATGAGAAGCCTCAAACCAGTATAATAGAGGTGGAAGTTTGGGGAATTGATTTTATGGGCCCTTTCCCTTCTTCCTTGAAGAATGAATACATCCTAGTCGGAGTGGACTATGTCTCAAATTGGGTGGAAGCAATCGCCTCACCAACAAACACGGCTGATGTGGTGACTAAGTTCTTGAAAAGGAACATATTCACTAGATTTGGAGTCCCAAGAGCCATTATAAGTGATGGGGGTTCCCACTTTTGCAACAAGAAGTTTGCTGACGTCTTGAAGAAATATGGAGTCACTCGTAAGGTGGCAACATTCTACCATCCCCAAACAAGTGGGCAAGTAGAGGTCTCCAACCGACAAATCAAGCAAATCTTGGAGAAGACGGTAGGACAAACTCGCAAGGATTGGGCCCTCAAACTCGATGATGCCCTTTGGGCATATAGGACAGCCTACAGAACCCCTCTTGGAGCCACTCCCTACCGACTTGTGTATGGAAAAGCATGCCACTTTCCCGTTGAACTTGAGCAAAGCCTATTGGGCTATCAAGAACATCAATTTAGACATGAAGGCAGTACTTTTTGCAGCTTAATGAGTTGGAGGAGTTGCGCCTTGCAGTTTATGAGAACTCCCGCATCTACAAGGAGAGAACAAAGAAATGGCATGACAAACATATTCTGAAGAAAGAGTTCCATCCAGGAGATAAAGTGCTTCTCTTCAATTCTAGAATGAAGCTCTTTCCCGGAAAACTTCGATCCAGGTGGTCCGGACCATTCACCGTGGTTCGGAGCTTTCCCCATGGAGCTGTGGAGATCACCAATGGAGAATCAGAGCCATTCAAAGTCAATGGACAGCCCCTCACGCTGTTCAAAACGGATGACAGAATTGGTGACCAAGTGATTTTGTCACTAGCAAATCCGCCTATGTCTTAACAAGCCTCATGTCCAGCTAAAAGACATTAAAGAAGCGCTATTCGGGAGGCAACCCGAGGAAAGAGAAGGAAAGAAGATCAAGTGGCCGAAACCAAGGACCATGATGACTTCACGTGAAATAGAGAAGCATTCCTAAACTCAAACTTTTAAATTTATATATTCAATGCTTCAAAACATAATTTGATAAGCTAGTTGTTATGCATCTTGTCATTCACCTTATCATTCTATTCTTTCTCATTACATTTTGAATTTTTCTTTCTATTCAGAATGCATTTCAATTCATTGAGGAAAAGATTGCATTTGTTGTTTTGCATTTTGTTTTATTTTTCCATTCACGCCTTTATTCTTCTTGATCAAATCTGAAACAATAGGACCTTGTTGAATGGATTGAATTTGTTCCTTGTATGGCTTAAAAAGAGACATTGTGATAAAAGTTTTCAAGTCACCTAGCTCATAAGGGTTTGATAAAAGACAAGTTTGGATTTGTAAACAAGATCACTAGGAAGATGTCCTAAGGATTTGGTTTGCTCTTAGCTTTTTAAAAAATTAATTGAGGTGTTTCAATTGCATTTAATTTCACAGTCCTAGAACACATCCATCGTTTCTACTAAGGCAAAATTTAGACACAACCTTGATTTGAGAAATGAGTTAGGCATTCCTTGAATTTCACCACATATAAACCTTGGCCAACCCTTGATCACATTATCCCTAGTTCACCACTTTGAGCCTAGTATGATGGTCAAATATTTTCTTCTATACCCACATCAACCACCTTTCACCCCTTAGTAGCCAATTAAGTGACCATCATGTGCCTGATCAACATAATTTTCCTTGATTTATCCTATCCTTTTATCTGTTAAGTTGATGATGTCTAACCTCCTATCACAAGTATTGCTCTTTGAAAGGAAATTGACTGAACTTGTTGCAAGGAGGAGAACAAAATTTGCAGTCATGCACTTAAGCCCACCAACATACGGGGGTGTTTTGCATTTCTTCACTACATTGTGGTCATCGCTGTACTTCATCAAAATCAAACAAACGCAGGCGTATGATCGCTATTGAAAAAAAAAAAAAGATCTGAAGACAACATCACAGTCAGTATGAAGCAAAAGGAAACTCAAATTTAGGAGAAAATTTGATCCACAACTTCAACAGATACTTTGTTTACCTTTACCCCTTGTTGATACACCAACCTTGCCCCATTACAACCCTTAAAGACCTAATGATCTTAAGTGCAAGAATTGTGTCCATTAGTGGAAGTGGAAACTTTGGATGTGCATATGGGATGTTCAAACACCTATTATTGATCAAGAGCATACCAGACAAGGACTGACTAGTATAATTCTGTGCAGAAATTTGATCTTCGACATCTTTGTTAAACTTAGCTGAGTAAAGTGCCTTGATTTACTTTTGATTTACATGTCTCTATTTAGTCTACGGAACAAGTTAATTATAAGCAAGTCACATTGGATCAGAGTTGAGAAAAGAAATCAGTGCATATCATTGTCACCATGGTTATAATTTGTTTTGCTTGGGGACAAGCAAGAGTTTAGGTGTGGGGGTATTTGATATGCACATATTTCACATAGTAATAAAGGCATGAAAACTTCTTTATTATGATGATTTCGAATAAAAATCATACATTCTTCCTATCTTTCTTTGTTTGATTGTTGAATAAATTGCTTGAACTAACAATTATGTTTTCAGGTGTAAAATCATCCCACTTTGCTGCCGAAAACGATCAATTTCGGCCAAAGCTGGAAACCGGGCAGAAACTCGAGCACAGTTCACTCTTTTGCCGATTTCAGAAGTCTCAGAAGTTCAATTAACGTGAAACTAGTTGGAGATGAAAGTAGTCATCCTGAGACTTCCAGTGGTATAAATTTCATAATTTTTGTCCTTGTGGATTAGGAGTAGTAATTAATTCAGTTCAGTCCAGACTTGCAGGAATCCTGCACTGGCCACCGACCCAGTCTCGGTATTTGCATCATAACTCCTACTACACAAGTTCAATTCGGGAATTCTTTATATGGAAAGAAAGATAAAAGAATTATATACAACTTCTTAGAACATCCCGAAGTCCAATTCGGCCGTCTAAAGGTCGAAAATATGCATGCTTGCAAGTCTCGGGTCATGAGTTGTTAACAATATGACCCCTTCTAGAAGAGCATCATGGCAACCATTAGCACATGCTTATTGGACAATCTAAGTGGACAACCTGGAAGGCATTCAAGGAGAATAAAACAGCCTGGAAACCAATATAATTTCCTGGAAAGAAAACTCAACGATCAGCACATGCAAAAGAGAAGGAATATTCATGCTAAGCTGGAAAAGCAAGTGGCAACCCATACCTTGCAACCACTCCACCAGCAAATGCTTTCAACATTGAGGCCCATTCCAGCACGATTTTGGTGGCTAAAGGACACTAAAATATGTCATCTCCAAGCTGTCCAACTAGTGAAGAAGCACTATAAAAGGGTGAGAGCTGAAGGGGGAGAGGTAGGAACACAAACACACACCTTGAAACCAGAAATTCTGTCAAGTTGTTCCTTTCATTTTCTTTTGAGATTGTTGTGAGGAAACCATGTCTTTCCCATTTTCATTTGTTGTTTCAAGTTCATTCATGAACTAATCTTTCATTCTAGATCATAGGGATGTAGCCTACCCCAAATTTGTTATGGTTTGATGTACCATTTGCTGCAATTCATTCACAAAGTAATTTTGATTGATTGTTGTGAGCTTATTTCTTGCTTTAAGGAAGTGGCCAGCTTTACTGCAACTTCTAGGTAATAGGTGAAGTACCGAGAGGAGAAGTCTATTATCCGAAAATCATCAATCATCTTTAATCTAAATGCTGAGAGGGTTTAGGTTATCGTGGAATCAGTAGCAACAACAAGCTTCATTGCTCCTAGAGGTAATCTAATTGATGAAAGTGATTAGGTGACTCTTTGAGACGAGACTAGACTAGCAAGAGCGGATAGTTTCATTATAGGTTGCTACCCATCAAAATTCATGTGTTTGGATGCAGCTTTCAATAGTACATCGATCCATGGCAAAGGAAGGGCGGTGAATTCCCGAATGATCTAGGCCTTTTATCATTGCTACTTTGGTTATCATTTTCATTGTCATTTCTACTTTCTCTTCTCTTTACATTCAATTCGCCATTTTCTCTCTTATCAATCTTCAATTCCGATATTGTTTCTCTTCATTTATTTTCTTTGCCATTAGATTGAATCGATTGATATCTTGCCTAGTCTCTGTGGATATGACCTTGAGTACCACGACGATTCTGTGCACTTGCAGGATTGACCACATCAAGTGACATGATGGTTTTATTAGTTTTAGTTGATGGAAATCACTTATTTGGACTCGGGGAAGCTTAGAGGAGATGTGCCTATCAGGATATTTGAGTAATAATGCCAGATTGTCCTCCAGATTAGATTGTGGGTGATACCTCCTCATGATATTCTCCCTTGATTTATGGATGTTTGATGAAGACGAAGCCATGGAGATGATTTAGAATAGTTAGGGGGGTGAGTTGCGAGTTGAATAAGAGAGTATGAGAGAAAATTGAGAGAGTTTTGAGTGTTTGGAGTGAAATGAGTATGAGAGAGAGGTTCTGTGGGTTTAAATTTCGGGTTGCAGAGGCGGCGGTCATGGCGTGAAGACCGCCAAGCCTCGGCGGTCATCTCAGAATTATCGCCAGCTTTGGTGGGCTTCAAGACATGACCTCCGACTCTCCAAGAGCGTTTCTTTTCTTTGTTTTGCGGGTCCCGTGCCCTTGACTGACATGGTTTACTGATTTTTGATCCGTCGGGTCTCAAAAATTGAATTACAACACACATGAACATGTGTGGCCCATTGGGACTGAAATTTTTATCAAAAAATAAAAGGATATGTTACCCCATGTTTTCATTTTTCTGGGGCTTGCTACTGTTAGCACCCAAATTTTGCCCATCTGTTTTGAGTCTTTGTCTTGTATCGCGTCCGCATTCCGTTACTTCTTAGAGTCTAAAAATCCAAAAATATTTTCTGAAGTACGTGGGAGATCCATGATTAGTGTCACGATGCACCAAAAGCGTCCCGGAGCTTCCTGGAATATTTTCGGAATTTTGCTAAAAATGCTTATTAGTCCGGAAATTCGCCTCCGTTTTCACAGAGTTTTTTTGCGAAAGAGGGTCTCCTTAGGGTAGAAAACACCTAGGAATAACGTAAGAAAGTGTTGGAAGTGTCTCCAGAGCTCCGGGTACTTTTTGAGAACTTTTGGAAAAAAAGTCCAGACTAGCCTGAAGCCAGCCAACGGTAAAGTTTGACCAAGGGTATTTTGGTCTTTTTGCAAAATATTTTGAAATGATATTTGTACCAAAAAATTCTACTCGTCGATAGGAGCGCACCCATATTTTCTCGGAATTTTTCGGGTTCGGGAAGTCCCGAAAATTTCTTCGGAAGAAAAGTCAGGAGAGGAGGAAAAATGGCATGAGGCCAGACCGGCCAAGTACTTGACTAGACAGACCAAGTACAAGGCCGTACCGGCCAAGTAGATGGTCGGCCGGCCACAGGCCATGAAGGTGAAAAGCACCTTGATGGTAGTAATATTAACTTGATGGTAATAGTACACCTTTGTAATAATACACTTTTGATGGTAATTAAAAATGAAGAAATAATATAATTATAATAATGATGAAGGAAGATTAAGGGAGGGCGTGTAAGGAGGGAGTGAGTTTATGGTTGGATTGTGAGTGTGTGTGTATGGAAATGAAGGGGGTATTTATAGGTGAAAATAGAAGGATAAAAACAAATAAGTTAGGTTAGACTATAAGAATTAAAATCCTATGGATTTAGGTAATAACGATGAAGACAAAGGAGGTAGATAGGTAGGTAGAAGAAAAACCATGTGAAAGTTTGGTGTATGGTAAAGAATTTTTCTGGGAGTAAATTCGAGTATGGTAAAAATAAGTTTTACTGGATGGTAATAATGACATTCACCATAATTTATTTACAACACTCCCCCTTGAATGTCATTGTACTTCAGATAGAATACGCACTGCACTCTTTTTTCCTTCACCAAGTTTTTATCCCACTAGGGGCTTTCCCCCCTTTCGACGTTTCACCCCCCGCGCCGCCGCCCCCGAAAATGCATCCGAACTCTGATTTAAGTGTCGTTTTTTCTACGATCATCTTTTTCAGGGTCTGATGCACCTTGGGAAATATTTTCAGAAATTTTCGGGCACCCGAAGGGTCCTACTAGAATTTTTTAAAAATGGTTGTGCAAATCAGGGGCATTTTCGTGATTTTTGCTGATAACTTTTTATTCATCCGTTTTTTCGAGCCGTTTTCCGTAACGCGAGCGTAGATGGCAGGAAATGCCATCATTCTGCCTTTTTTCAGAATTTTCCGAGGCATGGCCGAGCCCCGTTTTGATTTTACAAAGATTTGAGCGAAGCCCTGGCCTGTGTCCCAGGTAATTTTTCAAATGCTAATAGAAAACGCGTTTCTAGTCAGAATCGCTCACCATTTTTTGTAGAATCCCTTAGTAAACAGGGGATGGGACTGTTAGTATCTGGTTCATGCAATTGACAATCAAAAGCACAAAATACAACATGTATGTGCAGCGAAAATTCCGGATACACATGGAGGATCCATGTGAAGGGAGCTAAACCGAATAACATTTTTTCATACCTGTAACGGTTGAGGTCTTTCACCCAACTGTAGAACCGAATCAGCAAGAGCCAGACGTAAGCCTCGCCCCTCTACAGTATCCACACGAACCGCTGTAACCGGTAGAAGAACGTTTCACGATCTTCAACCCGAGCTCTCCCGAACTGGTGTGCTAGCAACAGAAAACTGGAGCTGTGTGGTGTTTAGTTTCTTCTTTCTTTCTCAAAGAATGAAGTGGATGGTATGTGTTTCTCCTCTCAATTTTCAGACCTCTCAAGACACTCTCAAGACTCTGAAAACTCTCTAAGACAAGTGTGGAAGAGGCTCAAGAGTAATCTGATTACTCTCCACACAAATGCATAATGGAGGGGAGCTAATGGCCAACAAGGTGGACCATTAGACAATATGATTGTGTCTCCACACAAAACATGTCTCCACTAATTCATTATCACACAACTCATCATAGCACTAATTTGGTTAAATTATTCTGACAATAATTGAACCAAACCAGCCCAAAACGACCCTGGTCCAACCACGGTCCAACCGCGGTCCAACCACACCTTGGTTCAACCATGGTCCAACCACGGTTCAACTATCTGCTCGAATCAACGACTGTATGTGTGTGACCCTGTAGGCACTTGTACGTTCGGCAATAATCGTAAAATCTCATTTTACGATTATAAGCAAAGAGCGGCGTCTAGCAACACATCATTGCCACCCGAACGACAAGATCAATGCTGATTCCACGTGCCTCGGAACATGTCATCGTCCCTTCGTCCCATTATCAAGATTAAACACGAGACATGGAATATGTCAATCTCGCATATGTTTAATCTCGGTTTCTTGATCCTCGAGTTAACCGGTAAAACGGATACCAATGATATCATATATCATTATCCGAGCATGGCCATGCATTTACGGTTCAACTCTATCAAGAAACACTCCGATAATATACCCGTTATATGGGTTGGACGAATCCCCTCTGGATCATACAAAACCCACTACACACTCATCATATACCCAATGATTACCCTTACGTCTATCCAGTTACGGATGACCAGGAATAATATCAAAGCATATGACTCACATGTTGGGAACCTTGATGATCACAGGTCTAAGGACAATACATTATAAGAACCGCTATCGACAAAACATATAACGTTCCATGTAGCGTTCTTATGTGGGTCGGTCCAGTCCACAAGTTCTCTAACTTGTACCCGTATGTAGAATTCATATCACATATGCAATTCTCAACATACGCTAGTCTTAATTTACTATTACAACCCATCCATAATAATAATCGACTAGGGACAATTTAAGAATATGAAATATTCTAGGGTTATAAGTATGTGCAAGCGTTTATCTCATAAACGATACTTATTGGAATAACCTTAATGCGTATACATGACTACAAATAATCGTCCATGATTGGCTTTTGGGCATATTACACTAACAATATCCCACTTGCACTAAAGCCAATCATCCATATATCTCATACATGTGGATCTAGCATGACCATCATGCTTCCGCTGCGTGAAAAGATTAGACAATAGATCTCCTACTTTGTTCCCAAAAGGAACTATACACAGCCTCAGTTGTAGAGTCGGCTACTGTCTCTTGCTTGGAACTCTTCCAGCATACAGTACCTTGCTTGGAACTCTTCCAGCACACATTACCACTTCCAAGAAAAAACACCTATCCTAACTGCAATCTAAAATCACCCCTATCGGTTTGGAAGCTAGCATCTGTGTAACCCTTTACACAAGCTCATCAACGCTTCCGTAAACCAGGAATGCATCCTTAGTGCTTCTCAAGTACTTAGGATATTCTTAACTGCTGTCCAGTGACTCTCACTGGGATCAGACTGGTATCTGCTTGTGACACTCAAAGCATAAGTGACATCCGGCCGAGTACATAACATGGCATACATGATAGATCCTATTGCTGAAGCAAAAAGAATCTTACTCATCCGCTCTCTCTCCTTAAATGTACTAGGACATTGGTACTTTGAGAGAGATATGCTATGTGACAAGGGCAAGAATCCTTTCTTGGAATCTTGCATGCTAAACCTCTTTAGCACCTTGTCAGTATACGTACTTTGACTTAGCCCGAGAAGCCTTTTGGATCTATCTCTATAGATCTTTATACCTAACACATAGGCAGCTTCTCCTAAGTCCTTCATCGAGAAATTCTTTCCTAACCAAGTCTTTACGGACTGTAGTGTCGGAATGTCATTCCCAATGAGCAAGATGTCGTCAACATACAACAACAAGAAAACAATGATGCTCCCACTAACCTTCTTGTAAACACATGGTTCATCTTCGTTCTTGATGAAACCAAACTCTTGGATTACATCATTAAAACAAAGATTCCAACTCCTAGAAGCTTGCTTCAATCCATAAATGGATCTCTGCAACTTGCATACCATATTGGCATTCTCTGGATCGACAAAACCTTCAGGTTGTGTCACGTACACATCCTCTAAGAGATTTCCGTTAAGGAAAGCGGTTTTGACATCCATTTGCCATATCTCATAATCATAGTATGCCGCTATAGCCAATAGAATCCGGATGGATTTAACCATGCCAACTGGCGAGAAAGTTTCATCGTAGTCAATACCATGAACTTGCTTGAAACCTTTCGCCACCAATCGCCCTTTATAGGTAATCACATTACCATCCATGTCGGTCTTTCTCTTAAAGACCCATTTGCACCCAATGGGTTTTACCCCTTCGGGTGGATCAACCAAGGTCCATACCTTGTTTTCGTATATGGATTCCATTTCCGAATTCATGGCCTCTAGCCACTTCTCAGAGTCCGAACCCGTAATGGCCTGCTGATAGGAAGTGGGCTCATCCTCATCTATGAGCATCACGTCTCCAGCATGAGTCATGAGAAATCCATATCTCTCAGGTTCATACCGAGTCCTATCCGACCTACGCGGTCCATGTGTTACAGGCACAGGAATCTCATCCACAACTTCTTGTGGTTCCTGCCCTTGTTCCATCTCAGCCTCTATCTTTCGAACTTCTTCGAGTTCTACTTTCCTCCCACTGATTCTTCTAGAAATAAATTCCCTTTCTAGAAAAATAGCAGTCCGAGCCACAAACACTTTGTGCTCTAAAGGATTATAGAAATAATACCCTTTCGTTTCCTTAGGGTACCCTACAAAGAGGCACTTGTCGGATTTAGGGTCGAGTTTATCCGAAGCTTCACGTCTTATATAAGCCTCACAACCCCAAATTCTCATAAAAGACATATTGGGACGCTTCCCTGTCCATATCTCATATGGTGTCTTTTTGACGGATTTAGATGGAACACGGTTTAGTGTAAAAGCTGCACTCAATAATGCATGTCCCCAAAACGAAGGAGGAAGGTCAGCTTGACTCATCATCGAACGAACCATGTCCAACAAGGTTCTATTCCTCCTTTCGGATACACCATTCCATTGAGGCGTACCCGGCGGAGTGAGCTGTGATA
>JAKUCV010005393.1:31311-81014 GCA_028386065.3 Turnera subulata
GAATCATTCGTTCTAACCTTCTTCGTGTTAACGTTATAGATTGCGGTTTCTAGGTTTAGAACATACAAACCATTGCTCAAATATGCACCACCATAATATACATCATTGAAATAAATGGAACAACAATTGTCCTTTATTACAAATGAAAATCCTTTCTTGTCAAGACAAGATACAGAAATCAGATTCCTGCTAATGGTTGATACATAATAGCAATCGTCTAGTTCCAAAACTAAACCACTCGGTAAGGATAGATAGTAAGTTCCTACGGCTAATGCAGCAACTCTTGCTCCATTTCCCACACGTAGGTCTATCTCACCCTTAGCCAATCTCCTACTCTTTCTTAACTCCTGCACATTTACACAAATGTGAGAACCACATCTGGTATCTAATACCCATGATGCAGAGATAGAGATATTCGCTTCTATAACGAACATATCTGAAGTGGAAGTCTCACTTCCCTTCTTCTTCTTCAACTCTTGAAGATAAACCGGGCAGTTCCATCTCCAATGGCCAGACTTCTTGCAATGGAAGCATTCGCCTTCCTTTGCAATACCACCTTTAGGTTTCAGCATTTGTGAAGAAGATGCACCAAACTTTTTGGTGGATTTCTTCATCTTAGCTTTACCCTTTCCTTTGCCATCTCCAAGCATCAATATGCTATTGGATTTACTTGCCTTCATTTGTTGCTCAGTTGTTCCCAACATGTTGAGCAACTCGGACAAGGACTTGTCAAGATGGTTCATATTGAAGTTCATGACAAATTGACCGTAGCTATCCGGCAACGATTGCAAGACTAGGTCAACAGCCAATTCCTTCTGCAAAGGAAACCCTAGACCCTCAAGGTTTTCGATGTATCCAATCACCTTAAGCACATGAGGTCTGACGGGAGATGATTCAGCCATTCTGCATTGGAACAATGCCTTAGAGGTCTCGTACCTCTCATGCCTTGCTTGCTCCTCAAAGAGCATCTTAAGGTGTTCGATCGTATCGAACGCCCCCATGTTCTCATGTTGCTTCTGAAGTTCAGAGTCCATGGTGACCAGCATTAGGCAAGCAATGTCCAATGCATCATCTAGATGCTTCTTGTAAGCATCCCTTTCTGCCCTTTGTGCACTAGGCGCCGGTTCACTCGGAACGGGCCCTTCGAGGACATACAATTTCTTTTCTTGTTTGAGGACGATCCTCAAGTTACGATACCATTTCAGGAAGTTATTCCCGTTTAACTTTTCCTTCTCAAGGACCGATCGCAGTGACAATGTGCTAGTGTTTTGTGCCATGGATACTCTACAACAATGATCAACTCAAACAAATAAGAGTCATGCATACAAATACATTTAACAAGGAATTCTATTAAATGTGCTCCTACTACATAAATCAAGACAATTATATAAGTAGGCCAAGATCCACATTTCACTACAACATATGTCAGCTTTGGCTGATCGCATATATCAATAGTTATTTAGGTAGACAACTCTTGTCAATTACATCTCATGTAACTCTTGGATAGTTGAGTGAACAACACTTTGTCCATATCTATCTCATAGACATTACTTAACCCTTGCCTCTAAGTCCTTAATCCTATTAAGATGACTTAGTTAAGTCCAAACCCACAATAAGCAGTCGAGATATTACAATTATCCACTCGCACCTTGCTAGGATAAACATAGGCACCTTGCTTTGGCAAAACCTACCAAGTGTTGATCTAAGTAATGATGAGTGCTTATCATGGAAGGCAACTAAGAACTTAATATTTACATCAACATATGTTCATATATCACATGCATATAATCAACAAATTATATATCTCATATACAATAATAATGCATCATATGCAATATAAGCCGCTACGCAGAGGTAGCACGGCGGTCCCGCTAGCCGGTTAGCGGGCGGGGTCAAGGGGCAGCGCCCTTGCCAGGGCTCGGGGCGGAGCCCTGGCCCAAAAATTATATGAACATCGATGTTTTGAGAATCTGATTCTCCCAACTATTTGGCCGAGGCTCAAGAACATCGATGTTCAACACTTCAACATCGATGTTTTGAGTAACTTGAACTCAAAACTATTTGGTAGTAGCTCAATAACATCGATGTTGAACTTTCAACATCGATGTTGATGAGTTTCTGAAAAATTCAAGTTTTGGCAGTAGCATTTTAACATCGATGTTTAACATTTAAACATCGATGTTTGGGTTCTGGAACTCAAGAACATCGATGTTGACATTCATACATCGATGTTGTTGAAGTTCTGGAACTCACACCAATTTGGCCGGGCTCAAATAACATCGATGTTTAACTCTTAAACATCGATGTTTTGAGAGTTCTGCCAAGGCCTCTTCATGTCAACATCGATGTTGATAACACAACATCGATGTTATTTTGATTCGGCCAAAACCAGCCTACTTAGAACATCGATTTTGTCCACACAACATCGATGTTAATTCGGCTCGGCAAAGGCTAATCAACACATGAACATCGATGTTAGTCCTACCAACATCGATGTTCTGGGCCTGCGGAACTTGAACTACAATCGTTCAATGCACAAACCGACACTCGGTTTTCCCTAGTCGAACTCTTTCGACTTACTGCCTAGAACTCCTTCATTGATATCACATACCAATCAAGTTCTCTTTGTCAAAACTCTTTTGACAAAAACCAACATCAATCCATATATCACATATACATAATTGAAAACAACATATCACATATGCCTAGCATGTTCAACCTATATCACATATAACATATGAACACACAAAATTCGGTTTAGGATTTCACAAGAGGCTCCGCTACCACTATTAGTATCCGGTTCACGCAATTGACAATCAAAAGCACAAATTACAACATGTATGCGCAGCGAAAATACCAGATACACATGGGGGATCCATGTGAAGGGAGCTAAACCGAATAACAATGTAACGGTTGAGGTCTTTCACCCAACTGTAGAACCGAATCAGCAAGAGCCAGACGTAACCATCGCCCCTCTACGGTATCCACACGAACCGCTGTAACCGGTAGAAGAACATCTCACGATCTTCAACCCGAGCTCTCCCGAACTGGTGTGCTAGCAACAAAAAACGGGAGCTGTGTGGTGTTTAGTTTCTTCTTTCTTTCTCAAAGAATGAAGTGGATGGTATGTGTTTCTCCTCTCAATTTTCAAACCTCTCAAGACACTCTCAAGACTCTGAAAACTCTCTAAGACAAGTGAGGAAGAGGCTCAAGAGTAATCTGATTACTCTCCACACAAATGCATAATGGAGGGGAGCTAATGGCCAACAAGGTGGACCATTAGACAATATGATTGTGTCTCCACACAAAACATGTCTCCACTAATCCATTATCACACAACTCATCACAGCACTAGTTTGGTTAAATTATTCTGACAATAATTGAACCAAACCAGCCCAAAACGACCCTGATCCAACCACGGTCCAACCACAGTCCAACCACACCTTGGTTCAACCATGGTTCAACCACGGTTCAACCACCTGCTCGAATCAACGGTTGTATGTGTATGACCCTGTAGGCACTTGTACGTTCGGCAATAATCGTAAAATCTCATTTTACGATTATAAGGAAAGAGCGACGTCTAGCAACACATCATTGCCACCCGAACGACAAGATCAATGCTGATTCCACGTGCCTCGGAACATGTCATCGTCCCTTCGTCCCATTATCAAGATTAAACACGAGACATGGAATATGTCAATCTCGCATATGTTTAATCTCGGTTTCTTGATCCTCGAGTTAACCGGTAAAACGGATACCAATGATTTCATATATCATTATCCGAGCATGGCCATGCATTTACGGTTCAACTCTATCAAGAAACACTCCGATAATGTGCCCGTTATATGGGTTAGACGAATCCCCTCTGGATCATACAAAACCCACTACACACTCATCATACACCCAATAATTACCTTTACGTCTATCCAGTTACGGATGACCAGGAATAATATAAAAGCATATGACTCACATGTTGGGAACCTTGATGATCACAGGTCTAAGGACAATACATTATAAGAACCGCTATCGACAAAACATATAACGTTCCATGTAGCGTTCTTATGTGGGTCGGTCCAGTCCACAAGTTCTCTAACTTGTACCCGTATGTAGAATTCATATCACATATGAAATTCTCAACATACGCTAGTCTTAATTTATTATTACAACCCATCCATAGTAATAATCGACTAGGGACAATTTAAGAATATGAAATATTCTAGGGTTATAAGTATGTGCAAGCATTTATCTCATAAACGATACTTATTGGAATAACCTTAATGCGTATACGTGACTACAAATAATCATCCATGATTGGCTTTTGGGCATATTACACTAACAAGGACCTTCATGAATATTTTGGGATTTTTTCGAGCCCCGAGCGGGCTCCATTTCGAAGTAGCAAAATTTTTTGCCTGAAGTCAATGACCACACATTTTCAGATTTGGAAAATTACAAGAGTGCCATGGCCTAAGGCTATTAATAGGGGCCTCCTCCCATCATTTTTTATCACCCGAGGAGCCGCTCTCCTTAGTGCACGTTTTTTCCACTTTTCTATCCCCCTCCCCGTCCCTCTCTATGTTGAAAATAAAGGGTTTGATATTCGCCCTTTTCTACCTCCCTTGTCCTCCTCTTAGTCGGAATTCGGGCGCGAAGTCGTTGTTTTCCTAAGCATCCTTCTTCGGTTAGAGCCCAGTCTCTCTTCGGTTAAGGTTCGCTTCGGGTCTCCATCGTACCGTTATGATGCCGAGATTATTTTAGTAAAATGCTAACGCTATGCTGTTATAATGCTCGGCTAGTCATCCGTGTGTCGTTATCGTTATATCAGCATAATGCCAAAATAATTGCGGTACTCACTAACAGTATCTTATGGAGAACCATTTATTTTTATGCACTTGTTTGATGGATTGTTTTGCATCCATTGCATTATAAATATTATGTTTGCTTCTTTGTATTATTTGTTTGCATGTTTGTGTGTTTGTTTATTTGTTAGTTTGCATATTAGAGGGGTCCCCAAGGATGAAATGGGTATGTCTACTAGGATAGGCCCAAAACCAACTCCTATTCTCGATGCAAAAATCTTTGAACTCAGTTTTTCAAGAAGCTTTTCCTTCAATGATGATGATATCTTCAAAGATAGTGCCTTCAATCAATGATGGCCATTTCAATGACGATTTCAAGTGTTTTCGATGATGCTTTTGCCGAACCCATTTGGGCATAAACACCTTTATAGATGCATTCTTTTGTCAAATCCACACACCTTTCTCCAAAAAAAAGTTTTGATGCATAAAGAACCGATTTTTCTCCGAATTGCGTGTTTTCAATGAGAAATCAGTAAAGCTTTGTTTTACAACGTAAAATGTTTTTGGTAAGAACCATGTTCATAGATGGCAATATGAAAGAATTGAAATGAATATTTTGACACCAATCACCAGTTATAGCCGACATTCTAGCATCCCAACCAAGGGAGAGTGATGAAAGATTTTAGCCGTAGTTTCCGGACAAAGATGTAATGAACATAGAGGTGCCAACCTGGGAAACGTACTATGATGGGGCAGCCAATGCAAGCGGTTTTAGAACAGGGATCACCCTCATATCCCCTAACAAGGTGACTTATCCCATTTCCGGCAAGTTCTACTAACAATGTGGCGGAGTATGAAGCATGCATTATCGGTCTTGAAACAACATTGAAAAAGGGAATAAGACTAATGAAGGTGTATGGAGAATCAGCTTTGGTGATATTCCAAGTTAAAGGGTAGTGGAAGAACAAAGAAGAGAAGTTGGTACCATATCATGATTACTTGCAAGAATTGGCGTCCAAATTCGAGGTAATCAGTTTCCAATATGTACCAAGGAGGGAGAACCAATTCGCTAATGCTTTGGCCATGTTATCCTCAATGATGGAAATGCCAAGTAATGCCATTATCTTACCATTGACAGTACGGAAAAACGGTAGGCGATCGTTTAGTTGAAAAGAGGGGACAAGTGAACCATGGTTCCATAATTACCTAGACAACTTCTGTTGGAAAGATGTTGCCGCAATGGCTATGACCAAAGTAGGGATAGACCAGTCCTTACATGAATTGATTGTAGGTGGTGATGATACATACCCTTGGTACAAGGATATCTTTGAATTTCTAAATGAAGGGATCTTACCTGCAAAGGCGACACCAAGCAAAAAAAGGGACTTTGAGACGATTAGCTGACGGCTACATTATATGTGCAGGGAAACTTTACAAGAAACATGTGACAGGTGTCTATTTTCTATGTGTAGACAAAGAAGAAGCTCAAAGAATCATGAAGAAAGTGCACGGAGGTGACGAAGACAACACGTGGGAGGTGATATGTTAGCTCGAAAAATCTTGCGGATGGGGTATTTCTAGTCGATGATGGAAGCCGATTGTGCAAGGTTCATGAGATATTGCCACATATGCCAGGTACATGGGAAGCTACAACTCCAGCCGCCCTTGTTGTTGATGCCTCTGCCTTCTCCTTGGCCCTTCTCGGTGTGGGGTATCGATGTCATTGGAAAGATTTCTCCGAAAGCAACTAATGGACATAAGTATATATTGGTGGCCATCGATTACTTCACCAAATGGGTAGAGGAAGAATCATATGATGTGCTGAACGCTAAGAAGGTAGCAAAATCTATCCTCAACAATATCATTTGTAGATATGGTTTTCCGAGCGAGCTGATATCAGACAATGGGCCTCACTTTAAAGCAGATGTCGAGAGATTATGTCAAAAGTACAGAATCAAACGACACAAGTCATCGCCCTATCGACTGCAAACCGACAGTGCGGTTGAAGCTGCCAGCAAAAACGTGAAAGCCATACTTGGGAAAATGATATCTACACACAAGGAGTGGGGGACAAAGTGGGGATACTGGACATCCATTAGATCATCAACATGGGCCACCCCTTATTCTTTGGTTTATGGTATGGAAGTAATATTACCTGTAGAACTTGAAGTACAATCCCTGAGAGTGGCACGGGAAAGTGGACTACCTGAGATAGAATGGATACAGAAAAGATTAGATCAATTGGCTTTGTCAGATGAGAAAAGGTTATTGGCTTTATATCATGTCCAAGGATACCAGAGAAGGATAGCTCGGACTTTTAACAAGCGAGTCAAAGAAAGGGGATTGAGGGAAGGAGATATGGTTTTGTAAGAAGTCAGACAACCGGTGCATGATCCAAGGGGAAAGTTTAGGGCCAAATGGATTGGACCCTATATGGATTGGGCTCCTCTCCAGTTGGGGGTAACAGGAGACATCCTTTTAAGTCAATTTAAACCATTAGATTAAATCTAATGGTTCTTAATTATTTTATAAGATAACTTTTCAACACAACATTTATTTCTCTTCTTTCCTTTAACCGAGGACATAATCAAAATAACTCATTCAGTTCTTTTTCTTTTTTCACTCATGTTCTTCACTCTATTGTGTCTTGTCTTCAACGTGTGAAGGGAAAAAAAAAATCACCATGAAAGTTCTATTGAATGATCCACATTTTTTTAAGTTTACTACAAATCCAGTATTCATGGCTTCCTTACTCTCTATCTTCTTCTTCTAACCTTACTGCAAATATGGTATTTGCTTTCCTTCACAGTTTGAAAACAAGAAACAAGAGAGTAAAAGAAAGTTCTATTGAATGATCAACTAGTATTTTAAGTTTACTGCAAATCCAGTATTCATGGTGTTTTTTTGTTTCCCTTCTTAAGTTGGAGACAAAAAACAAGAGAGTAAAGAGCATGTGTGAAAAAAGAAAAAAAATAAATGAGTTGTTTTGTTTATGTCTTCGATTAAAGGAAAGAAACAAAAAAGAAAGAAAAGAAATAAATGTAGTGTTGAAAAGTTATCTTATAAAATAATTAAGAACCATTAGATTTAATCTAATGGTTGAGATTGTCTTAACAAGATGTCTCCAGTTATCCCCAACTGGAGAGGAGCCCAATCCACCCTATATTGTCAAGGAGATTTTGTCTGGGGGCGCAACAAAGATTAGAGATCCAGACGGAAATGAGTTTCAAGAGCCGGTGAACATGGACTATCTGAAGAAATACTATGTATAGTCTGCAGAGTTACTACAGAAGTAGACCTGATTTCATGTACTTAAAAAAACGAAAAAGAAAGAAAAAAAGAAAAAAATGAGTCATGAATACATAGGAAGCCCAACTTGGGTCCGGTTCCTTTCATTAATAAAAGATTTGACAAGATGGAAACCTGGGGTTCATTCACTTATTTGTTTGCATACATAATGAATGCAAAATATTTATCCAGAGAATGCAAAATGTGATTATGTGCTTTCATTTATTGAAGATCCGGACTCTAAAAATAGCCGCGGAACCCTTGTACATAAAGGATCTGAGAAACGCCTTGGCATATGTGTTGTGAATATACTTTGAAAAGGTCTGGGTACCTAATGAAAAAAGGAAAGAAAAAGAGAGAGGAAAAGAGAGAGAGAGAGAGAAAAAAGGGTTTCCCTTCAAAACCAGAACATTTTATTGAATTGAAAGGCACTTGTTGAACAATATTTGGATCCCTGACAAATATGCATGTTGGGCCCGCTGATGTCCCTATACTTAAAATCGCAAGGGGCATGCTACCCCATTTTTGTGGATTGATTTCGGGCCATATGCTACCCCACTGATTTGAATTGAGTTTCCGGGGCATGTTACCCCATGTTCTATTTTTCTGGGGCATGTAACCCCCTGTACTTTTTTCCGGGGCATGCTACCCCATGTATTGATGTTTTCGGGGCATGCTACCCCATGTTTTGAGTCAGGTGCGTCGGGGCATGCTACCCCCATTCGATGTCAAATAATTGGCCGGGGCATGCTAACCTTCCCATCCATGACGAATCCCCGGGCCCACATCTTTGGATCGTTGATTTGATTGCCTTAAGGAGTCATTAATTGCCTAAGATAGGTTTTTCCCTGAATTTTGCCTTGCAATAAAATTCAGGTGGCGACTCCAAAGACGTGGAATGACGGTTATGAAGAAGGTGTAAGGATAAAGTGAGGAGGCCCGATGAATGTTGGGTCAAGTACTCACAATCCTAAAAGAAGTGGTCCAGAACCAAAACAAAAAATAAACGCATTATTGAGCATGAGATTCCACCACTAGAATCCACTAGAACCAAAAATGTAGGATTCGGTGGTTCGTCACAGATGGGAAGGTGTTAGGCACCCATCCATGTTGGGGCAAAATCGTGTGCAATTGAAGATCAAAGTACGCCTTATGCACAAACAACAAACAAAACGAAAATAAAAGACAAAACAGAAAATAAACACATGATTGAGCTTGAGATTCCACAACTAGAATTCACCTACGTAGCCTGGCAACTGGATTCAAAGCTCATGTAGTTCTTACATGGCATCACAACTACAACATCAACATCACAGTAATATCGCAACAACTGAACGTAACTCCCTAGTTAGCGACGCCCAGGTAATATCAACATCATAATAGTAATATCAACATCATAACAATAACATCAATATCATAGCAGTAACATCAACGTCACAGCAGCATCACAACATAAATCACAACACACAACAACATAACATAAGACAAAAACAAAAAATTGGCTTGCATCCAGTTTTCAGACCGAGACTACCTACGTACCCAAGTGGCCGGGGTCAAAGCCATGTAGTTCTAACATGGATCCACATAACAGTCAAAGCATTATAATCAATAGCATCACAAAACAGTAGCAAAAATCGAATTAAAAGGGTTAGGGTTACTTCTTGAAGCCCTCCTCTCGCTCCCATTAGCTTTCTGCTTCGCAACAGAATCTTGACCTGACTTCAATCAAAAAATGGTACTAAAGGAAGCCGAATCAGCATCTGGCGTTAATAGAAAATTGTATATTTTTCTCTTAGCTTTCCAGAGACACCAAGAACACAGCAATCTGACAACTGTAGCTCGAGATATCGTTATTTTCCCGCGACTATATAGGGAAGAAAACTCCTCTCGGATTTGCGCCCTTTTTTTCACCAATTTGCTCCTATTGGCCTCCTTCTTGAAATCTTGTTGCTCTCCTCTTGCCACTGAGTTGTTGCTACTCCTCCCCACGAAATCTCTCCAGAATATCAGCTGCTCTAATGCCTCCTATACTCAAAGAACAAGGATTTCTCCAAACACACTAAGCTTACGGGTGTGTAGAGAAAAATTCTAATCTGTGCCCTATTGTGTGTAATGGGGGATCTATTTATAGTGTTTAGGGGGTAAGGGGTCGTCCTACTAATCTAAGGGTCGAGATTGAACCCTTAAATCTGACGGTTGTGGGCTAGGATTGCGAAAAAAAAGGCAAAAAGAAGATTCTGGAATTGTTGACCGCCACAGCCCCGGCGGTCCTGTCGTGACGATCGCCAGGGCTAGGTGGCCATCCTTCCTTCTCCGCCGGTGGTGGCGGTCATGCCGCCATGTCCACCACCCAACTATGCAGTTTTTCCTTTTGTTCTTACTTTTTCTCCTCCAATCCGATTCCTAGTTGGTTTCCACGCCTCCTAGAGTATTCGCTGACCCAGAAAACACCTTAAACTTGTCCCTACTTCACTACTTTTCCTTTTTATCAACCCCACTTCAAATTATTCCTCTTTTCTATTAAAAAAATCATAAAAAAACAAAATAGGCAAAATATATAATTAATCCTAAATTTCTACGAAAATTAGGATTAAAATCAGCTGCAGGTCATGTGTTTAAATGGGCTAATATCTCTGGAGGAGCCAAACCTTATTGACCCAAACTTAATATCTATTTAAAACCCAAATTAAAAAAATAATAAAGGGCAAAAATAAATAAAAAGTAACAACCAAATAAAATGCCCTTTCTCTACCACATCTAACCGCAAATATGTTCATGCCAATAACCAAATCATCTCATCAATCAAAGACACAAATATATTTAGAATTCAAAGAAAATAGAATACATCATGAGTCAAATTTAGATGTTCACACCACCCATGCAAACACAAACCGTACACACAAACCCGAAGCACAGGGTCTAGGATAGAACATCCTACGATATTTGCATTCACATGTTTTCAAAGCTTCATGCATTCTCACGTAGGTGGGTAGAATTCATTAGAAGTTCATGCGTAGTCATGCATACCATTTGCATATAGCAAGGTAGTCTGCTCTAAAGACAAACAAATGCTTTTCATGCATTTCATGCATAGTCATGCATTCTAAGCATATGAAAGAATATAAGATTCATCATCATCATGCATATTCAAAAAAACCATCATGCATTTTCATGCATCTTCATACACATACATGCATACTCATGCATAAGTTAGAATACGGTAGGGTAAAGGTACCTTGGCTTGTCAAGAAGAAGATTGAGAGCCTTGCTGGCCCATGCCTTGCAAGCCAAAAGGCAAAACCTTCTGGCAAGTGTACTTCGAGGAACCGTTGAAGAGAAGGCAAAGAAAAGGGTATACAGAAGAGATAGAGCGGAAAGTGCCCTTGCGTCCCGAACCCGAAAAAAGTTTTAAAATTTTCTAACACCTTATGTAATTGTTGTTGAACCCTAAAGTGGGACACAATCCTCAGAAAATGTTTTTGAACAAAAGAAACATGCATCGTATTTGTGCATCTCCCTTTCTCTAGTGGAGTCTTTAGTATTGCATTCCCCTTGGAGTCACATCCTAGTTTTGGATTTTCATAAGTCAAGTCATTCGTAAGTCTTGCATATAGTCTCACGTCAAGTCTTGCATACCATTCGCATGGTCAGAAAGAGAGAAAGAAAAAAAGAGAGAATGAGTCCATACAGATTCTGCATTCCGCATGCATTCAAGTACATCCTCTGTAGAACATCGAGATATGTGGCATCCCAGCAGGGTCGCTAAGTTTCTATCCCAAAAATGATTGGATGCTAGGCACATCACTCTATCCTAAAACCGATTGGATGCTAGGCGCATCATTTTCTTCAAACCGATTGGATGCTAGGTGCATCAGTTTCATTCCAAAACGATTGGATGCTAGGCGCATCACTCTATCTCAAAAATTGCTGGATGCTAGGCGCATCATTCAAACCGATCGTATGCTAGGTATGAGGACCCAACCAAAAATTAACTGGATCCCTCACTACATCAAAGGAGTCGCCACCCGAACTTTAATAAGGACAAAATTCAGGGAAAAACCTTGATATCTATAACCCGCAGCAACTGGTTATAGCGTTCCAAGGATGTAGGTGTGAGAACCCGGAACTTTCTCACCTCGTGACAATCGATGGAGTTGCCACGCAAGTTTTATTACCGTGGAAAAACTCTGGAAAAATCAAAGAATAACTCCTTATACCCACAAAGCAACCAGATTAGCGAACCAAAGACGCCATACTCGGGGGTTCGTCATGAATAGGAAGGTATGAGGCACCCCATCCATGCTTGGGCAAAATAAGCGCACCAAAAAATCGATTCAGCCTCATAGATGAACATAAAAGTTGTAGATATTCCTCTTAGCTTTCCATAGAGTCGAAGATCGCAGCAATCCGAGGTATAGAACTCGAGTTATGATTTAATTACCGAGACTGCATGCTGCAGGAGCCTCTACGCGAGTTCTTCACGTTCTTTACCTCGGGATTGCGAGTGATTGCTCCTAAGCCCTTGAATTAGACTCCTTCTCTGTAAAGAATAATAAGAGAACACAACTAGAGCAAAACCACATGAGATCTGAGAGAGAAAAGCAATAGGAATTGAAGAATAAAATCAAATCTAAAGAGTTTCTCCAAGCTAATGCGCTTTAGGGTGTGTGTCAAGAGAAAATTTGATAAATTGAGTGCTTTACCACTATTAAACGTTGCTGCCCCCTTCTCTATAAATCCTAGGGACCTATATATAGTGTAGAATTCATCCATAGGTCGGTTTAAGACTCCTAGATCATAATGGAAACAAAATCCTTGACTTGCTCACCAAGTCGGTGCTTTACCTATTTTTTAACCCGTAAATTGCATGCCAATTTTCAGCTTGTAGACAAAGAAATCAAACTCTGAGCCCTTCTACAAAGTTCTGGATAATTCTTCTAGCTTTCTGACCATATAAAGAAATCCTAAATCGGAATTCTTTAGCTCGAGATATCACAAAAATAGTTGGCCTAGGTCGGTGCTAGATTTCTGCACGGCTGGGCCAACTTTAATCAATTACTCTCTTAATCTACTGGGCCATTATGCAATTTATATCCATGAAAGCCCTATGACTCTGGTTTCGTCTCCAACTGCTTTCATGTCGATTGGACCGCTGAAGCTCCCGGAATCGTTAATTAAGTGGGCTGTGCTCGCTGCAGAGAAAGTAGCCAAAATAGGATCACTTAACCGACATGGCGTGGCGGTCATCACGACATGACCGCCGTGTCATGGAGGTCTTCCAAGGATGTCCGTCCAGGCCTGGCGGTCGTTGCGAGATGTCCGCCGGGTCCGGGTTACTGTTCACATTATTCCTATTTTGTTCGGGTTTTCTATGGATTCCGATTTTTGTGCGCAAAGTCAGGATTCTATTCCTTTTCCTTAATTCCATAGCTTACACTCTAAGAATCTCTATTATTCCTTTGTTTCCACAAAATTAGGTTTCTAAGGCAAATTAAAGTCCAACAATTAATAAAATTAACCTTGGGCTCTAAAATACAATAAAAACCAATAGAATAAAAGTTGGTGGCTAAATTTGGGTGTTCACAGATGCCCCTCGTTGATGAGGGTCTAAGAATTTAGGCACGAAACAACGGAATTGAACACACAAATTTAGAAAAGAAATAATACACGTGGACGTGCTCTTGATTGTGATACCATGATGCTTGACAATGCTTACTTAAGGTTTTTCCATTGGGGATGGATGATGTGTTTGAGACTAAAGTGTGTTTTGATTGTTCCACTGGGGAATAGGATTATTTGTTTAACCCTATGGATGCAGGTCTTAATTTGGGATGGCACGGAGCCAGGTTTGTGATGATTTGTTTCTTCTTTCTAGGCTATGGGTTTAAGCCTTACAACTAATGGTTTTAGTTGTTATCCCATGGTTTAGGATTTTGATTTTTGGATTAGTGGTTTTTTCTTAGGCATTGGTTTTAGCCTTACAAGTAATGGTTTTAGTTGTCATCCTATGGTTTAGGATTTTATTTTGGATTAGTGGTTTTAATCCTTGGCTTTGGTTTTAGCCTTACAACTAATGGTTTTAGTTGTCATCCTATGGTTTAGGATTTTATTTTTGGATTAGTGGTTTTAATCCTAGGCATTGGTTTTAGCCTTACAACTAATGGTTTTAGTTGTCATCCTATGGTTTAGGATTACGAGACATGTACCCATGGTTTAGGTTCAAAAAGTAACTACCCATGGTTTAGGTTTAAGAAGCAAGTCTTGGAATAATTACGGATCCCGGGTTTTAGGGATTTTAGTTTTGAGTAGCGAAAGTTGATCAATTAAAGAGGCTCAAGTTTACCTTGCTCAAGGAATCCATGCCCTATTTCTAGGTGAATGTATGGTAATGCTTCTAAAATGATGCATGCTCGGTTTTGATGCATGGGGATGACCTGTAACGTCCCGAATTTTTGGTATTTAATTTCTACGGAATTTTCGTAATTTTTGAAATTTTATTTCCAATTTTACCCTTGCGGAATTTTCGAGTTTTGGTCTTGGAAAATAAATTATTTTCCTTGGTTATAATAATTTTTAGATTAGTTTTATTCTTGTTCGGGTTTCGTTGGAAACGAAAACGTGTTCGGGGTGAAACGCGAGGTTTATCGTGGTTTTAATTAAAACTACGTCGTTTAAGTTAATGGAAAAGAAAAATAAAATCAGATGAAACCTAAACCTAAACCCAGCGCGTTGACCAGGGGAGAGTTGATCGCGCCTTAGACCAAAACGACGTCGTTTTGGTCCAGGCCGGCCAACCCTAACCCTCCTTTTCTTCTTTTCTTCTCCTCTCTCTTTCTTTCCTTTTCTCTCTTTTCTCTCTCGCCACCTCACCTCTCTCCCACGATCTCACTGATTACTCCTCCCCTTCAAATCGTGGCATTAACGGGTATGAACCCGAAATCTCTCCCTTCCTCCATTTTCTTTTCTTTTCTTTCTTTTTCCTTCTTCCTTTCCTTTTCCTTTCTTCCCCGAGCCTCTCGTTTTTCTCCACACTGCTGCTCGTGCTTCTTCTCCACTCGAGTCACTGCCTTCCCTTCTTCTACCTTCACGCTGCCGCCGTGGATTGCAGAGGAGGCCGAGGTGGGGCCCAGGTTCTGTGCGCGACAAGGAGTGCCTGTGCGTGGCTGTTGGGAGTCGCCGCCGCCTGGTAAGCCGCGCCACCGTCCTTGCTCTTTGTTCTTCTTCTTTTCTTCTTCTGTTGTTGATGTCGAGTTTGATGCTTGATTCTTTTCTGGTGGCGGATGGTGCGGGTTTGGTTGATGGATGGTGGGGTTAATGCCAAAAATGGGCTGGTCGGTGTGCTGTCTGTTCCGGGCAGTGAGTTATAAGTCTTGGTATGGACAGGACCTGTACGGGTTCTTCACTGACAAGGGCTGTAAGGCTCGAATTGGTGTTTTTGGGGAAAAATAGTGCCTTGGTGTTGTGAATTTAGCGTTGGACAGTGGGATTCGATTTCCGAGTAAGGATTTAATTCCCAATTCTTTTCTTGTTTTGGTAATTGATGTTTCTGTGAGTTGATGGTTTGGTTTGAATGCCGTTTTGTTGATGCTCGGGTTTGGCAGCCTGTTGTGGGTTGATTTTCGGGCTGTGGTGAACTTTTCGGCGAGGGCTGACCGGAATCCGGCGAGGTGGGTATTATCCGACAGATTCGTTTACTGTTCCGGCGAGCATCGAAGAATCGACATATAACGGTAATTTCCGGGAATTGTTGTGTGTTTCAACTTTGTACATATCATGTACGATAGATGGGATTAATCAATGTATTAAAAAGAAATGGACTTAGTGAAAACTCGTGTGTGGTGAGTTGAGTGACGCGTGGCCGGTATTTCACCGACGCGGGCAGAACCTTTAGGCCGTAAAGACTGGGCTCGGGACTTTCGTATAACACAATTGTTATGACGGGTCGGGCCCAGGCCCAATAACGATATGTTTTATGGTATTAGCTATGTTAAAATCAGTAATCGGTATAGATTGGGCTTTAGGCCCATTGGGTGTTATTAATATGGGGTTTAGGGCTAATAAGGATTTGATATGGACTTTAATCCCAATTGCATGAATGGATAACTAGGGATGTAAGAAGTGGGCCTTAGGCCCGGAAATGGTTTAGACACGGGCCTTGGGTTACGGGTTAAACTCGATATCACACATTGGCATGCATTTATTTATCTGTCATGAGTAAGCATCTTATATGATGTGTATGTTCGTAGGACGTTATGGACATAGGAATGTTGAGGCGGGTTGAGGCTTCGGCTTCCGAGACAATTATTATGGCCCAGGTGAGGACATATAAACTTTTGTACGCATTACTGCCACAATACTTGGTTAATAGACATGGTATATGAAGTTGAAATTCTTATTGGGCATTGAATGCCGTTTGTATGTCTGCTTGCTGTGCGGAACTCCTTGTTTGCACTTTTGTGTCTAATGATGATGTCTTTGATTCGGTATGCCTGATTATGTGTATTGTGTGCCAGTGTGATATGATATACCAGTTGAGCATGCTTTGTTTGTTATGGTAAATAACATGATTTATGATTTTGTGGTTCGTGTGGTGATTTGTGGGCCGGAGGCCCGGACTTGAGAACAATATGTTATATCCACACAACCCTGGATAAACAGAATGTATGGCACACATAACTCGTTAAGTATAACTGAGAATATTTTACAATAAAAATATTCTACTGTGGGGCTATTGATCGGTTGGTTCGAGCGGGAAGTGATACCCCTCGGGATTGCATGCGGGATAGCATGGTATATGCGGTTTAGCATATGGGTCTGTGATGACCGGTTCTACCTCCCTCTTTCTATCTCCCCCTTTCTACCTCCCCCTTTCTACCTCCCTCGTTCTCTCTGTCTCTCTCTCTCTCTCTCTCACTGATTGTATTGGGCCTTGCCCTGATTATATTGGGCTTATGCCCTGGTTTTCTCATGAGACGGGACCGAGCTCGACGCACACAGTAGAGGGCCCTAATAAAATATTCAAACTCTAAGAATGTTAAAGTACAACGATAATAAGATGATAAAAGACAAGTGATGGTTTGAAGTCTGTTGATGACCTGTGATACGCATTGTGACTTGTTTGTGCACTATGATTGCTACTGCTTGATGCTAGTATTTGTGGTTGATTTGTATTAGTATACTTTGGTTTATTTGTTTGCGGTGAGACAGTGGTTGGTCTCACCCCCTCACATTCTTTATACAGGTTAACTGATCGATGATCAGGAGCGCACATCAGCAGGTGGCGGTGCTTTCCTCCTCGGGTCGGATCCATAGAGTTCACTGCATACATGTTATTATATGTTTTATCTTCCGCTGCATACTCGCTTTCTTTTATAATTTATTGTATAATTGTATGTTGATTATGTTGTTTGTATCGTATCCCGGGTAGAAAGGGCAATTTGGTCTTTTCACATATTTTAATTAATTAAATTGGACAATTTGGGATATGGGCGTTTCATGACCCTATTTTCTAGATGATATGATTCTTGGTAATATTTTTGATGATATACTAATGCAACGTTTTGAGCTTGTCGGCTTGAATGCCCCTAAATTTGTCATGATGAGTTTTGAATGCAAAGGGAAGTGCCCCTAGAACGAGATTTTGCAAAGTGAACGAGTTTTATAATGAATATGAATGCGAAATGCGAATGGGAATGCCCCTAGAATGATGTATGAATGTCATGAGTTTTTTGTAAAATGATCGAGCCAAAGTGCATTTTAAAGAATGAGGCGAGTTTATTCCATCAAAATAATGTATTTCATTTGAAGAGTTTCTCAAGAATGAAATATAGAGTCTTTGACAACCGTGAATGCAGGTTTCAAATTCGACAAGGATCCCATGGGTGGGCATAACTTCTAAGCATAATCAAAGGTAGATGAGGACTTGACTATTCAAATGATTGTGACCAGATGTTCTGGAGCTTCTTGATTTGAGCAAGGTGCGCTTGGAGCAATATCAGAGGGAGTCGGGGGCCATTTAAGCATGATGAATCTTGGTAGAATGCCAGAAGAAATCGAGAACCATTAGAAGCGAATTGACTTGGGAGCGATCTCAGGAAAGCAAGTGGATGGAGAGCAAAACCGGTAAGCGTTGATGCCGAATCTTAGAAGCTTCTTGAACATATCACGACCGTAGGATGTTTGAAGAAGAAGGAGCAATGATTGACCACTTATCACCTTGTAGAGATATGTGCCCTATGAGAGAGATGATAACACTCTAAGGAGTCCAAATAAATCTAGCATTTGAGTATCCTTGTGGTATAATTAACTTGAGATGCAAGCACAAACTCCATTCTTGTCTATTGAACCTACCTAAGAACCGATTAGACCGGGCCCGTTATTGGGTTGCCTACGTACCCGTGAATATGGGGTGTGAAGTGTTTGGTTTTGAAGCGACGATGATGTATGGGAGGCTAAAGGTGATGATTTTAATTATATGGGTCGAGTGTTTGGTGAAATGGCAGAATGGTGTTTAGAGATGAATACTTGTCCTTTTTATGAGGCTTGTGGTGATTGGATATTTGTCTCGTTAATTAAGTCCGGCTTAATAAGTTGATATGTGGAGATCACTTCCTCGTTTTTTCTCTCTTTTTTTTTCTCATTTTTCGATTTTTTTTCTCTTTTTTGCGTATGGCGCTAAACATGCTTGAAACAAGTGAAAGTGCAAACATTTTTTATGCATTGATCTTATTAGATGTATTGAAAATGAGGTACAATTTCACTTATCATAGAAAAGTCCTTTGATGGAAACAAAATTTCCTAAGGAATCTTGGAAGAGGGCATGGCAATGGAAGGAAAAAAATATTGATAGCCTTAGAGGTTTGAAAGAGTTGAAGGTAGGTAGAAGCGGGTAAACAAAGAAGAATAGGCTATCATAGGCTCAAAGGAGTTATGCAAGGGATAACGATAGATGGTAGGCTTTTTGTTGGCTTGTTGGTTTAAACAAAGAATGCCTAAATCATCTCTTTCATTGAGCGTCCATTAAAATTCGTTTTGAAAAGTTCTGAAAATTTGTTCTAGGGCATATCATGTTGACATTGAGTTTTTGAAAATAGTGTTTAGAATGTGTCGACAAATGCCAAGTAAGAAATACTTAGAAAAATTTGAAAAATAAGTCCCATAAGCAAATTCCAGAACTTAACTCCACTATTATGAATAGACATTCTCAGAAAGATCAATAGGTCTTTACAAAGGGTTGTGATGGGGCTTGGGGTAATGTTTGATCAAGAAAAGATATATAAGGATTCAAAGTTTAAAGATTCACTTAAGAGAGAAATGCGATGAGCATTATAAAAGAAAATTCTCAAAGTGTAAGTTTTGAAATGACATCCATACTGTGATCATGAAAAGGAATTCATCTTGTTCCAAGCATACTCGATGGCGCATACATTGTCTTTTGAATTTTTTTCTTTTTTTTTGTTGTTGTTTTTTTTTTTCGAGGAATGTGACCTTGAGTGTGATGTAGTTATGGGACGCCGGATCTATTTTTGGGAACAATTTTACGAGACTATAGTTTGGATTGGACAAGCGCTTGAATTGATTGGGTAATTTGGAAAAGTATTCAAATCGGGTGAGGTGAGGAAAGGATTATATTCACGGGATCAGGTCTCCGTAGTTCGTTGGAAAGGATTCCCGGGTTGGGCCAATGGACTTTTATGAAGTTTGTCAAATGCGTATGTACACATAAATGAGGGAATGTAGATTTGATTATTCTTGAAAAGATCAAAAATACATTTATTCAAATGCTTGAAAATAAAGTGTGTCAAACATGATTAAATCACTAATTATTGAATTTCGGACTCTAAAGATGATAGATAAAATTTCTCTCTCAAGGACATGACCTTTGATTCTTTCATCAATACAAGCGCTTAGTCGCGATGATTATCCCCATGTCAATCAAGTTCTAAATGGCGTGGCGCAAAGGGATGCAATCGTCTGTGATTTGCCCATAGATTTGATGAAATTCACAATACTTGCTTTGGTCAAGATTCGGGTTCGGATTGGCTGGTGGCTCCAAAGGTTTTAGCAACCCACTTTCTTGGCATATCTTGAACGCTTTTCCCCTCGACATATATAACGGAGTGAACTTCCTTTTTTTTCTAGAGGCACAATCTCTTTCTTTGATACTTCAAAATCGTAGGGTGGCTCCAACTTGAGAGATGGAAGTGCAGCATTGGCGGTGCAAGTCGGTTTGCCCCCAAGATTAGGGAAGAGAGTCATTCGATACAATCAACCTTTTGAGCTTCATCCTCAAATACCTCTTCGGGCCTCTTGCATTTAGCGCCTTCCTTCTCGGAAGGTGACAACCTTGCGTTTTCCTCCATTGGTGTGGCTACATTGGTATACTCGAGTTTGAACTCCTTAATGTCTTGCCCCTCTAGTGTGGCCATGCTCCGCTTCAAGTCTTCTAGTTTACGCATCCGTTGTCCATTCTGAGTGCAAATTACAAAAGTTGCCCCTTGAAGGTTGATGAAAATTCCGGATGGATGGGTCCCTTAGCACCTTGCTGACTACCCTTGGGCACATTCACGGTTTCGGTCAAAGTCTTCACCATCTCGTTCCAACTAAAGTAGGTGTCACCCATGGTTTCCTAGGGAATTCAAGTTTCAAAGGTTTAATGGTCGTCAAAGATCCTAGATACAAACCTTGAGTTATTTTTTTGAAAACATCGTGAGGGAAAAATATGGAAAAAGGCGATGATGGAACAAACTCGCAAAACAAAGTGTTTTTTTTTCGAAAGGTTTTTCAATTTTTTTAAAAAAAACTATTTTGATTTTTTTGTTGATTTTTTTCAATTTTTGGAAAATAAAAAAATAAAAAAGAAAGTTGTTAGAAAACTACTTTGGCTCGATTCTTGTTCTGTTTTGAAAACATGCAATGTGATATGATGTTAATGATGATTGATGCATGCAAACATGGATTCCCATAGCAAATAAGACATGTAAACATTCACATAGCATAGGCATAGCAATAACAATAGTCCATCATCAAAATTTCAGCGCAATATAGTTTATATGCATGACATGCTAGGGTATGCAGGTTGGTTGGGGGCTAAGAAACCGCTGCTGTGGGAGGTTCAACCTACTCACATGTGACACAAGGATGCCGCGTGAGGTCGAAGGTCAAGGTTCCCAATCATCGCGCGCGGCGGGTAACGAACAAATCGCATGCCATATCACCACGAATGATGGTATGAATGGGCAAGAACTCGTCGCGCCCCTTAAGGTAAATGTTTAACACACAATCATAATGAATGAAAGCATGCAAGATAACAAAACACAAAACTCAAGCAAAAATTGCACATTATTTCTTAAACTCACGAATCCCCAGTGGAGTCGCCAGCTGTGAGAACCCAGAACTTTCTCACCTCGTGACAATCGATGGAGTCGCCACCCAAGTTTTATTATCGTGGAAAAAATCAGGAAAAACTAAAGAATAACTCCTTATACACACAAAGCAACCAGATTAGCGAACCAAAGACGCCAGACCCTGGGGGTTCGTCATGAATAGGAAGGTATGAGGCACCATCCATGCTTGGGCAAAATAATATGCAATTTAAGCGAATACTTCTGTTTTGGTGCTTGTGTGAATGTGTGTAAACCAGATTTCCAGCAACATATGATCATCAAAATAGCTTGCATAAACCGAAAATTAAAAAAACAAAAGAGAAAAGAAAGGGCTAGAACATAATTTGGCTTGCATCTCCACCACTAGAGACATCCTACGTACCCCGGCAACCGGGTTCAAAGCTCACGTAGTTCTTGGATTGAAAGCAAACACTCAAGAAAACATGTCAGTATCGTCATAGCATCGAATCAGCAGCAAACAAGAGTCGACTTGCAGCTAGTTTTAAGCGCGCCAAACAATCGATTCAGCCTTAGAGATCAACATAGAACTCGAGGTATAGAACTCGAGATATGATTTAATTACCGAGACTGCGCGCTGCAGGAGCCTCTACGCGAGTTCTTCACGTTCTTGACCTCGGGATTGCGAGTGATTGCTCCTAAGCCCTTGAATTAGACTCCTTCTCTGTAAAGACTAATAAGAAAACACAACTAGAGCAAAACCACGTGAGATCTGAGAGAGAAAAGCAATAGAAATTGAAGAATAACATCAAATCTAAAGAGTTTCTCCAAACTAATGCGCTTTAGGGTGTGTGTCGAGAGAAAATTCGATAAATTGAGTGCTTTACCACTATTCAACATTGCTGCCCCTTCTCTGTAAACCCTAGGGACCTATGTATAGTGTACAATTCGTCCATAGGTCGGTTTAAGACTCCTAGATCAGATTGGAAACAAAATCCTTGACATGCTAGTCGGTGCATTACCTGTTTTGTAGCCCGTAAATTGCACGCTAATTTCCACCTTGTAGATGACGAAATCAAACTCTGGGCCCTTCTGCAACATTCTAGATAATTCTTCTATCTTTCTGACCATATAATGAAATCCTAAATTGGAATTCTTTAGCTCGAGAGATCGCAAAAATAGTGGGCCTAGGTCGGTGCTAGATTTCTGCACGGCTGGGCCAACTTTAATCAATTACTGCTCTTAATCTACTGGGCCACAAATTATGCAATTTATATCCACGAAAGGCCTATGACTCTAGTTTCATCTCCAACTACTATCATGTCGATTGGACCCCTGAAGCTCCTGGAATTGTTAATTAAGTGGGATGTGCTCGCTGCAGAGAAAGTTGCCAAAATAGGACAACTTAACCGACATGGCGTGGCGGTCATCACGACATAACTCCGTGTCATGGTGGTCTTCCAATGATGTCCGCCCGGGCCTTGCGGTCGTTGCGAGATATCCGCCGGGTCCGGGTTACTGTTCACAGTATTCCTATTTTGTCCGGTTTTTCTATAAATTTCGATTTTTGTGCGCAAAGTCAGGATTCTATTCCTTTTCCTTAATTCCATAGTTTACACTCTAAGAATCTCTATTATTCCTCTTGTTTCCACAAAATTAGGTTTCTAAGGCAAATTAAAGTCCAACAATTAATAAAATTAACCTTGGGCTCTAAAATACAATAAAAACCAATAGAATAAAAGTTGGTGGCTAAGTTTGGGTGTTCACAGTAGGATTCGGGGGTCGACTTGCATATGGGAAGGTGTTAGGCACCCATCCGTATTGTGGCGAAATCGTGTGCAATTGAAGATTCCTGCATGCATTATGCACAAACAACAGGAAAACAAAACAAAAGAAACGAAAGCGAAAACAAATCAGAAAATAAACACATAATTGAGTTTGAGGTTCCACCACTAGAATCGACCTATGTACTCCGGCGGCCGGATTCAAAGCTCACGTAGTTCTTACATGGCATCACAACAACACACATTCATGACAAAAAATGATGCAGCAACATTAACATTACTACAGCAATTTTGAAATCGAAGCCCCCATATTAACGTCACAACCCCAACATCGGTGTCACAGCAATATCGCGACAACCCACAACGCAACACATAAGCGACATCGTCATAACATCAACATCATAGTAACAAAATTAATATCGCGACAACAACATCAGAATCACAGGAGCAGTGTCAATATTTTAACGACATCACAACATTAACACAACACAAAACACAAAACAAAAACACAACAAACATATTTGGCCTGCTTCTCTACATCTCGAGACTACCTACGTACCCGCGTCACGGGGTCAAAGCCACGTAGTTCTAAGCATGAATTCACATAGCACCCAAAGCATCATCATCAATAACATCACAGCAACACAATCTCAGCAACAAAAATCGATTAAAAGGGTTAGGGTTACCTCTTGAAGCCCTCCTCTCGCTCTTGTTAGCTTTCCGCTCCACAACAGAATCTTGACTTGACTTTAATCGCAAACTAGTGTTAAAGGAAGTTGAATCAGCATTTGGCTTCAATAGAAAAATTGTAGATCCTCTCTTAGCTTTCCAGAGACACCAAGAATGCAGCAAACCAACGTCTGTAGCCCGAGATATCACTATTATCCCGAGACTGCATAGGGGAGAACACTCCTCTCGGGTTACAACTATTTTCTCCAACTATTTGCTCCAATTGGCCTCCTTCTTTTAGCCCCCTTGCTCTCCTCTTACTACTGGGTTGTTGCTACTCCTCTCCACGAAGACTCTCCAGAAAACTAGCTCCTAAAATAGCTGAAATGCCCACACCTCCATTTACCTGACACACAGTAATTACTGAATAACAGTGCCGACACGTGGCACAAACAATGAATATATTAGAGAAATCGGCCCAACGCCAATACACGTCACCCGATCTCTGGGACATCAATCAAAGCACAGCGGAAGCAATTACGAACTTAGAGACAACATATGCAAAGCCCGATGCAATCTAATGGATCCGAGTCCCGTCCCAGGGTACGTCGCAGCTTGTCCGGTGTGAACCTGTACTAAGAACAAAACAAACTACGTGACCGAGTCACGTAGGCGAGGGGTGAGTCCGAAGTGCT
This sequence comes from Turnera subulata, assembly GCA_028386065.3. Taxonomy (NCBI): domain Eukaryota; kingdom Viridiplantae; phylum Streptophyta; class Magnoliopsida; order Malpighiales; family Passifloraceae; genus Turnera; species Turnera subulata. Next base: position 55,890 of record JAKUCV010005393.1, read on the forward strand.
CACCGGGTAAAATCCACAAGTAAATATAAATATACGGGCAACTAATAATAACCAAGCTACAAGCAAATACTCAACAGAAAACAACAAACAGAAGATGCTCACTGACGAAGGATAAACAGTAATATGCAGGCAACACAATACTTTCGAAGTAAAATTCCAGCAAAAGACATAACAGAGAAACAACCAGAAAATAACTGAGCCAAGACCAAAAGAATATTTATTGTTACCAATTTTATCTTTCGGGGCCCTGTCACTGGACAAGCTAGGGTCGTACCTGGTTATTAACATGTTTCGGGTGCTAGATCAATCCAAGAGAACCCAAGGATCGACATCCCAAAAATATAATCACGGGATAGACATCCCAAGCATAGACATGCTTAACACAAGTAACCCAGATCATAGCCACCACAAAACAGTCTCTAACCATCTAGTCGTACCACTACTTTCCTAGTGACAATACAGTCGTCAACACAACTTCCATTTGTCCAATTATCTCATCATATCGGTATACCCACAATCAACAAGTCAACAACCACAACAATGATACCACAATCAAACTCAGTTGGCTCAGCAGTTCAATCAGGCAAATTAATCACAGAAAGACAAACACAGTACCATGTGCAACATATCAAAGGTTATTCATCCTCACACAACAAACCATTCACAGCCACAATAGCAGTATCATACTAGCAAGTACAACACACAAACAGTAACTTGGTATTACGGGCAGCATATCGGTATTTACTTATCCTCACCTGGTACTCCTTGGAAGCTGATATTTGATCAAGCCACAGTATCCCTATATTAACAATGTCAACAGTCATATATGATGCACAGATGATGATTATGCATGATGCCGGTTTTAGGGTTTATTAGTCGACTTATCTTATTCCGTATTCATTTTTATTATTTCCATAATTTCCTTAATACGAAATTAACTTCTTTAACCGATACACTAATTATGCTTAATTTCAAATTAAATCCGAAGTCGAGCTCCCAAGCCGATATCCCGGCCCTTTAGTCGCTCGTGGTACGTACTTTTGTTAAGCAAACCTTATATAGCCATATATTTATTTATTTATTTATGGAATTATAACCGTTTAATAAATCAAGTGATGGTCCAATATTATTTTTACCCAAAGGAAATATAAATAACGTTATAAAAGTATAACTATATATATAACCAATACCATTCTAGTTATTAAAAGTAAAATAGAATAATTATATATGTCTTGACCTTTTATCGTTATTAGCCCGAGTAAAGCATAAATTCGATAATCCGAAAAATAAATAATACCATGGGCCTTCTTTTTAGCCCAATCGGAAAAACAAATTAAAAGCATAAATAAAAGGCATAAATGAAATTAAATCATAATCCATAAAATTAATATTAGCTTAAATAAATTAAACGTTCGTTTATTAACGTCGTTATAAAAGTCCGAGTCCGTTAATGTTCATGAATAGTCCAAAGGGTCCGATAATTACCCAAAGTCCACTCTCGGGTTTGCCAGAAAATACCCGAGACTTCGCCGGAGTAAACCCGAGACGTTGTCGGAAACTCGCCGGATTCCGGCAGTCACTGTTCTCGGCAGTTCACAACGCGCTCCATGCCCAACGCTACTGTTCCACAACCAGCAAAACGTCCAAACCACCAAGCAGTACAACTACCGAAGCCACTGCTAGCACCATTTCCATGCCCACGGCCACCCACCGGTGATCGGAACTCCACCATGCCACCATATCCACTGCCCAAAGCACCATAACCCACGCCCAAAGCAACACCAACAAAGACATCACAACCCAAACCTTAATCAACCCGTATCCACCCATACAAAGCAAGCAAGAATCAGTCCCAACTCAATCGGTATTAATCTAAGAGTATCTTGATTAAACCAGTCATCAATCGCAGGGAGGAGGGGAATTAATTCAGTGGTAGCAACTTACCACGATGGTGTCGACGGCGTGACTAAGAAGAACAGCGGCGGCGGCAGGTGGTGAGAAGAGGAAGGAAGCGCGACCCGGTTGGCTGCGACGGCGGAGCTGCAGCGAAGGGAAGCGGCGACGGCTTGATGAGGAGTGACAGCGACCAGGCGACAGGGCGACGGCGGTGGTCGCGAGGCACGGTGGCGACGCGAGGACAGGGGAAGGAAGAGGGGTTGCAGGTCTGGGCGGTGGTGACGGGAGGAGAGACGGCGGCGGCTTGGATTGTAGGGGTCTGAGGCCGCAAAGGAAGGAGAAGGTTGGACGAAGGGCGGCAGTCGCGAGTTGAGGCGACGACCAGAGGGTGAGGGCTGCGGTGGTTGGAGGGGAAGCAGAGAAGAGAAAGGGCTGGGCGGCTGTGTATGTGAGGGCGAGGGAGTTTAAAGGAGAAGAGAAGAGGAAGAAGACAAGAGGAGAAGAAAATATCAAGGAGGAGTAAAGGGGAAGGAGAAGAAATCAGAGAAATCTGGAAGAGTGAGGGAGAAGGAGAGGAAAGGAGTGAAGAAGAAGATGAAGAAGAGAGAAAAGAAAGAAACCGGGGAACAAAAAGAAAAGAAAAAGGAAAAGAAAAGAAGAAAGGAAAAAGAAAATAGAAAAGAAGGGAAAGAGGAGAAAAAAACAAGAAAGAATGGCCCGGGAGAGAGAAAAATTACGGCTCAGTTTCGGCAGCATTATTGGTCTGAGAAAAGACCAAATTACCCTCACGTTCATTCTTTGGTCCGTTTACGTCACAAGGGCGTTTTCGTCTTTCCGAAATTCGTCCCGGTCCCGAAAATACAACTTAGGGTCGGAAAATCCAATTAATTCTTCTGAGCGTCGTACAAGTCTCGGATTTGCAAACCGAGGCTCGGTAAGCGGTATAAAATTCCCGTTAACCCGAGATACCTTTCTGAATTGAATTCCGAGGCTTGGGACATGGCGGAGAATACTCTAGAACGTCACGTATTATGGAAGATCGGATTCGAGGTTAGATTACTCTCGGTAAAATTCTCTGTAAATCCTTGTTTAACAACGGTAAAACTTTATTATCCACTGTAAAGGTCAAACGACTCGGTAAAATTTACAAAAATTTTACCCGGGTCGTTACAACAGCTCCTAAACTCAAAGAACTAGGATTTCTCCAAGCACTCTAAGCTTATAGGTCTGTAGAGAATAATTCTAATATGTGTCCCTCTAATGTGTATTGGGGGTCATGTTTACAGTGTTCAAGGGGTAAGGGATCGTCCTACTAATCTAAGGGTCGAGATTGAACCCCCAACTCTGACGGTTATGGACTAGGATTGCAAAAAAGAGGCAAAAAGAAGGTTCTGGAAGGAACGACTGCCATAGCCCCGGCGGTCATGTCGTGACGACCGCCAGGGGCCGGTAGTCATCCCTCCCTGTCCACCGGTGATGGCGGTCATGTCCCCATGTCTGCCACCGACTGTGCAGTTTTTCCTCTTTTCTTACTTTTTCTTCTCCAGTCTGATTCCTAGTTGGTCTCCACGCATTTTAGAGTGTTTCCTGACCCTGAAAACACCACAAACTTGTTTACTACTCCATTACCTTTTCTCTTTATCAACTCCACGTCAAATTATTTCTTTTTTCAATTAAAACTTCCATAAAAACACAAAAGAGGCAAAATATATTATTAATCCTAAATTTAAATCAACTGCTGGCCATGTGTTCAAATGGGCTATTATCTCTGGAGGATCCATATTTTATCAACCCAAACCCAATATCTATCTCTAACCCAAAATCAATCCAATAATAAAGGACCAAACATAAATAAAAGACTTAAGCAAATAAAATACCCTTATTCTACCATAATAAATCATAAACATAATCATGCCATCAATTAAATCATCTCATCAATCAAAAACATAAAGAAATTTATAACTTAAAATAATAAAATAACGCATGGGCCAAATTTGGGTGTTCACAGAAGGCCCTCGTTGGTGCGGCTTTAGAAAACTGAAGTCAAACCAACGTAAAGAAGAACAACCAAATTTGAAGGAGTGTGTTACTGTTGATGCTGATGCTCGACATGTGTGCCATGGGTTGGAACATTCCATGTTCTGAGGGTTTTCCACTGGGAATAGGGAATCATCTCATCCCTTAATATCTACTGGATATAGTGTTCCGCTTGGGAGAAGTGACTGGTTTGTGACTAGACTCGGTGTAGGAGAGAATGTTCAAAATTCTAACCCTTAACCTATACTGGATATTCTAGCTTGGTGTAGGAAGGGGCACGCCCAACTCGTAACCTATAGTGGATAAAACTCGATGTGGGTACCGGACAACTGGTTTTGGTGTAGGAAAGGACACGCCTAACTCGTAACCTAATCTGGATACCCGGGTGTAGGAAAGGACACGCCTAACCCGTAACCCTTACTTGATTCTGAAAACTAGATGAGGTGTAGGAAAGGACACGCCTAACCCGTAACCTATTCTGGATATCTCGGTGTAGCCTCCGTGATTTTCTTAATTGTGCTGAATGTTTAACAGAATGGCGGGGTGGGGTTTGCAAGGTTGGCCTTTGTGTGTCTAATTTTGATGACGTTGCTTTATAGCAGGTGTGTGTCTGCCCTGCTTCTTTTGATCTCTGTATGTTTCATTGTGCTTAGTATTGTCATTGCTGTGATGACTTGCTAAGTTTTTGCTTTTCCAATTAATACAGTTTTATCATCGTTCTCAATAAAAAAAAAGTGGTAGGCGGATATATCGAGAAGACCGTCCGGCCTAGCGGTCTTCCTCACATGACCGCCCGCGCCTCTTTTTGGGTTTTTTTTTCTTTTTTTTTGTAGGCCCCACACACTTGAGAGATGTTTTTGAAAAAATAAACCTATGCATTTGCATTTTCTGTGTCCATAATAAATAAATTTGTTTGCACAAGGACGCCCGAACTCATGGGACCCACCATTTCTTAATTTTTGCCTAATTAGAATTCCACATTACCCTGAGTCATCTTAGAAGCACCTTGATCGCATATTTTGGGTTCATTAATTTATGCTGTTAATTTTGGCTGATTCATTGTAAAAATATCATTTTAAATCCGGGGCACGGTTTCACTCTCCAATCTTTCGATTGAAATAAAATTTGCACACCTGCTTTGAATTTGTTGATTGATATGTTGCTTTAAATTATTTGTGTTACAAAACTTTGTTGAAACTGGAGGCAGGGTTCCACCCCAAGTTGCTTGTTTAGAATTAAATTTTGCATAAACCTGGGGCAAGCTAGGCCCATGTCATAAAATTATGTTTTGATGGTGGGCATAGCATGTGCCAGAGCAACCACCTCGATTCTTGTATTTAGAATGAATGACAGCATGGCACACCCTAAAGTACAATCATTGTTGATTTGTTAATTAGAACCTAGGGGCTTGCTATGCTCGAAGCTCAGTTTGATTTGAAGTCACGGGCCCGATGGGCCTATTTGCATTGGAAAAGATTTGGAAAACATGGCAGGGGCATGCTTTTCCCGATTTGACGAGGGGCACGAGGTGCCTGAAGGATGGAAAATCGTTAGATGATCCCTATAAAAGTCGAGGGTTAGATGATCCCTATAAAATCCGAGGGTTAGATGATCCCTCAGACCCCTCAAACTTTTCCCCAGTGGAGCATTAGAAAACCAAGGGTTAGATGATAAAAGAACCAAAGGTTAGAAGATCCCTCGAGTTTTTCCCCAACGGAGCATTAGACAACCCAAGGGTGACATGATCCTTTCACATAGAGCACCCCACCGTGATGAGATGAATCCCTATTTGAGTAAACCTGGGATAAGAGGTTTCCCACAGTCTTTAATCATGGATCATATCCTCCAGCAGTGGATCCCAAATTGTTGTGTGTTCCTCGTCTAGTGTTGATTCAACCTTAGTTTTTAAGGACTCATCAACGAGGGGCATCTGTGAACACCCAAATTTGGACCTCTACAATTTATTAACTTACGCTTTTAGAATGTTTCAACGCAAGCTTAATTTGATGGTTTAATTTCGGGCTTAAAATGTTTTATGAGTTTGATTAATGAAATATGGATATCCAAGTAAAACTCATTCCTTGCAGCCCATTTTTAGTTCTGATTTTCATAGGGAATCAAAAATAAAATTACCTTTTAAAGGATATTTGATTTTATGGTAGAAAAGAGTTGATAAGAGTTGATTTTGGGCTAATTAAAGTGTTTTAATGTTAATTGGAGTGATTGATAGGAGTAACCAGCAAGAGTGGAGTAATTCCTGGTCGGACAATTTTAATCTCACGCTGAAAATCAATCAGACCCGGAATTAATGGTGATTGGGAGCTAAAAAAAGGCAAATAGGAAGAAAATGCATTACTGTAGCAAGTGGCAGTCCAACATGATGGCATGACCGCTATGCCCGGTGGCCGTGGACTCCATGACCACCGCTGCCGGCGGAGACCACGCGATGACCACCCGACATTGGCGGACGTGGACCCATGGAATGCATTTTTTCCTTATTTTTTGGCCAATAATCAATCACACACATTTTGGATCAGAAATTCAGCAAGAATCCTGTCAACTATGAGGTCTACGAGCTGTACACTCCCAGAACTCTATAAATAGAGCCTTCCATTCACTTCAAACATACAGAAAGGGAGCCATTAGACTTGATTATACACACTCTTTTAAGCTTAGAAAAAGCTTGGGGAAACTCTACTTCTCCAAGCTCTTCAACACTCTTTTTTACTGTTACTCTGGAGAAATTCTTGTAAAGTTTAGCATCAACAAACATCCAGCAAGTGGGAATCAAGAAGAAATCAAGGTAAAGTTGAGAATGGAAAGGAATTGGGGTTAGAAAGAAACCCAAGTCGAGGAGCTAGAGGAGGGATGTAACAGGTAACCTTGAATCTCTTTTGATTTTCCTTATTGATGATGTTTTGAGATGATTGCTGCTGACATGATTTGATTTTTGATTAATGACTTATAAGAACTACTTGTATTTTGAACCCGGTCGCTAGGGTACGTTGGTGGTTTCTAGTGGTGGAAACTCAAGCCCAATTTGTGAAGACCCGACCCAAAATCATTTAGGCCTCTTCACCTATCCCTTACACCATATTCTTAACCAATGCCCAATGTCTTCGGATCCGCCACCCAAATTTTATTATAGGGCAAAATTTGGGAAAAACCTTTCATGAATCCATTTTAAAGCAACCGGTTAGCGAACCAAAGATATTAGGCCCAGAGGTTTGTCACGGATGGGAAGGTGTTAGGCACCCATCCGTGTTGGAGCGAAACTTTGTGCAATTAAAGAATAAAAGTATGCCTTGTGAGCAAGTGTGTGCAAGATGTGGAAGCTAATCAAAAAAGAAATTGAAACAAAAAGGAGAAAAATAAAATAATTGCGCCTGAGTCTCTACCACTAGAGACCACCTATGTACCCCGGCGACTGGGTGCAAAGCCCACGTAGTTCTTGTTGTAACATCATAGCAATCATATCATCAAAAGCATCAGCAAATCATCAAGCAAATGATAAAATCAAAGGGGTTAGGAAGACCTCTTGTAGCCCTCCTCTAACTCCTCGGATTGGGTTGTGTTCTCCACCTACCTTTTTCCCACTTCTTAGCTCAATTGTTATTCCCCTCTTGCTCTAATTTGCTGGATTATTGTTGATGCTTCCCACGAAATTTCACCAGATTTTCTGCCTATAAAGAGATTTCTAAGCTTGGAAAAGTAGATTTTCTCCAAGCAAACAAATCTTATGAGGGTGTGTGTGTAATGAGAGATTCCTCCTTTAAAATGTGAGTGGGAGGTCCTATTTGTAGTTATCTGGGGTGTATAGGGGCGTGGACCTACATAGTGACCAAGGTCTCAGCAAAAAATCTGGGCCAAAACCGTGTAGAATCAAATTAGGGGCGAAAATTGGGGAAATCGGGCAATCTGGGCATCCATAACCGCCATGGTCGGCGGTCATGGGCTAGATGGCTGCCAGGCCCAGCGGTCATCCCGCCATGGCCATCCGACACCCCCGCATTTCCCCGTTCTTTCCTTTTTTGCACCCGGTTTCCCCTAATTCCTCCCTGATTTGATTCCACCGCGTAATTAACCCCTAATCAACCCGGAATCTCCTCTTTTCTTGATTAGTACTCCCCCCCAATCATCTCCTAATTGATTGATTACACATTAAGTCCCCATTTTATGCCCAAATCATACCAAAAACACATTTCCTATTAAAAGATGATTTAAAAATTAGTCTGCAAGTAATGTGTTTATGGGTTGATTAACTCTGGAAAGTCCATATTTCATTAACTTAGGCCCTCAAATTCATCCTTAACCCAAAAATAAATCATCTCATTATAATCGGGTAAAAATAAACAAATAAGCCCAAATAAATAAAATAGAAAATATTTTAAAGGCCAAGATTTTAGTATATTTTTATCCTAATATTAAATCATCTCATTAATCCTAAGGTTCAAACACATAAATCCCAACTCATAAAATATGCATTCCTCTAAAAATAAACTCCAAGTGTGCCTTAGCCAAAGACTAAATCATCTCATTAATCTTATAGTTTTAGCGTACCCAAAATCTAAATCAGAGAAATTTTTATGGGTCAAATTTGGGTGTTCACAGATGCCCCTCGTTGATGATTCCTTAGAAAATAAGGACGAAACAACGCAAGAAAAAAGGAACAGCCAAATTTGAATGAATTGATGTGAATGGTGTGTGCCAATGGCCGGAGCACCCCGTGCTCCACTTCAGGAATCATCTCATCCTGAAGGTTGTTGGTTACCGGGAATCATCTCATCCCATGGTTGTGATTGAATCGTCTCTACTATCGGGTCGTCAACAAAGAATCATCTCATCTTTGCTAACTAGGAATTTTATCGTCCTCCCTGGGGGACTCGGTGTGTCTTGAAGTTTGCGGGTGCTCAATCCCGATTTTTGGGATGTCTGTCCCTCAAGGTTTGTGGGTGCTCGGTCCTGGCTTTTGGGTATGTGTCTCTCAAGGTTTACAGGCGCTTAGTCCTGACTTTGGTTTGTATCTCAAGGTTTTACGGGAGCTCGGTCTCGGCTTCTGGATATGTGTCTCTCAATGGTTTGCGGGAGCTCGATCCCGGCTTTGGATATATGTTCTTTAGGGTTTGCGGGGGCTAGGTCCCGGCTTTGGATAAATGTCTCTCAAAGTTTGCGGGTGCTCGGTCCCGGGTTTGGGTAAGTGTCTCTCAAGGTTTGCGGGAGCTAGGTCCCGGCTTCTGGGTATGTGTCTCTCGGGATCTGTGGGAGCTAGGTGTAAGTAACCGGGTTATGCAATTTGACAATCAAATGCAACCAAATGCGCAGCAGAAATTCCGGTACTCATGGAGGATCCATGTGAAACAAAGTAAACCGAATAACAAAAATTCGTACCTGGAAATAGTTGAGGTCTTTCACACAACTAATGATCCGAATCAGCAAGAGCCGGTCAACAATCTCGCCCCTCTACGGTATCCACACGAACCGTGATAACTAGTTGGAATCGTCACACGATTACCAACCCGAGCACCCCCGAACTGATGTGCTAGCAGCAGGTTTTGGAAGCTAGAGGATGTGGTATTTTCTTCTTTCTCAAAGAAGGTGTGTATGGTCTGAAACTCACAAGAACTCTCAAGACACTCTCAAGGCTCAATCCTCTGAAAAATTTCTGACTCAAAGTGATAATCCCCCAAAGCATAATCAGATTATGCTTAATCAAATCCCACTCACAAAAGCAAGGGACAAAGTGGCCAACACCTTTGGCCAACATGATTAGCTTTTAGCTAATCATGTCTCCACTAACTCTTGGTGGGATTACACATCACATGGCATCAGGTTTGGCTCAATAATTCTGATAATCAGTGAATCAAACCAGCCCAAAACGACCCTGGACCAACCACAGTCCAACCATGGTCGAACCACAAACTCAAATACCTGGTTCAACCACGGTCCAACCATGGTTCAACCACCAACTCGAATCAGCGGTTCTAAGTGTGTGACCCTGTAGGCACTTGTAACGTCCGGTAATAATTGTAAACTCATTTACAATTATAAGCAAAGAGCGGCGTCTAGCAACACATCATTGCTACCCGAACGACAAGATCAGTACTGATTCATATGCCTCGCAAACATGTCATCGTCCCTTCGTCCCATTATCAAGATTAAACACGAGACATGGAATATGTCAATCTCGCATATATTTAATCTCGGTTTCTTGATCCTCGAGTTAACCGCGTAAAACGGATACCTATGATATCACCATATCATAATCCGAGCATGGCCATGCATTTACGGTTCAACTCTATCAAGAAACCATCCGATAATATTCCCGTTATATGGGTTGGACGAATCCCCTCTGGATCATACAAAACCCACTACACATTTATCATATACCCAATGATTACACTAAGGTTTACTCATTTACGAAATAGCCAAGAGTAATATCAAAGTATATGACTCATATGTTGGGAACCTTGATGATCTCAGGTCTAAGGACAATACATATAAGAACCGCTATCGACAAACATATATCGTTCCATGTAGCGTTCTTATGTGGGTTGGTCCAGTCCACAAGTTCTCTAACTTGTACCCATATGTAGAATTCAAATCACATATAAATTCTCAATATACGCTAGTCTTAATTTATTATTACAACCCATCCATAATAATAATCGACTAGGGATATTTAAGAATATAAAATATTCTAGGGTTATAAATATGTGCAAGCGTTTATCTCATAAACGATATTTATTGGAATAACCTTAATGTGTATACATGACTACAAACAATCTTCCATTGATTGGCTTTTGGGCATATTACACTAACAATCTCCCACTTGCACTAAAGCCAATCATACATGTTTCTAATACCAATGAATACAACATGACTATCATGCTTCCGCTGTGTGAGAGACTTAGTCAACGGGTCTGTTACATTGTTCTCAGAAGGAACTTTGCACAGCCACAGTTGTAGACTCGGTAATTGTTCCCTGCTTGGAACTCTTCCAGCATACAATACCACCTCCAAGATAAAAACACATAATCTGACTGCGATCTAAAGTCATCCCTATCGGTTTGGAAGCTAGCATCTGTGTAACCCTTTACAACAAGCTCATCAACGCTTCCATAAACCAGGAATGCATCCTTAGTCCTTCTCAAGTACTTAAGGATGTTCTTAACCGCTATCCAGTGACTCTCACCTGGATCAGATTGGTATCTGCTTGTGACACTCAAAGCATAAGTGACATCCGGTCGAGTACATTGCATGGCATACATGATAGATCCTATTGTAGAAGCATAAGGAATCTTACTCATCTGCTCTCTCTCCTTTGTCGTACTAGGACATTGATTCTTTGAGAGAGATATGCCATGTGACAAGGGCAAGAATCCTTTCTTGAAATCTTGCATGCTAAACCTCTTTAGCACCTTGTCAATATACGTACTTTGACTTAGCCCGAGAAGCGTTTTGGATCTATCTCTATAGATCTTTATACCTAACACTTAGGCAGCTTCTCCTAAGTCCTTCATCGAGAAATTTTCCTAACCAAGCCTTTACAGACTATAGTGTCGGAATGTCATTCCCAATGAGTAGGATGTCGTCAACATACAACAACAAGAAAACAATAATGCTCCCACTAACCTTCTTGTAAACACATGGTTCATCTTCGTTCTTAATGAAACTAAACTCTTTGATCACTTCATTAAAACAAAGATTCCAACTCCTAGAAGCTTGCTTCAATCCATAAATAGATCTCTGAAACTTGCATACTATATTGGCATTCTCTGGATCGACAAAACCTTCAGGTTGTGTCATGTACACATCCTCTAAAAGATTTCCATTAAGGAAAGCGATTTTGACATCAATTTGCCATATCTCATAATCATAGTATGCCGCTACAGCCAATAAAATCCGGATGGATTTAACCATGGCAACTGGCGAGAAAATTTCATCATAGTCAATACCAAGTACTTGCTTGAAACCTTTCGCCACCAACCGCCCTTTATAGGTAATCACATTACCATCCATGTCGGTCTTTTCTTAAAGACCCACTTGCACCCTATGGGTTTTACCCCTTCAGGTGGATCAACCAAGGTCCATACCTTGTTTTGATACATGGATTCCATTTCCGAATTCAAGGCTTCTAGTGGCCTACTGATAAGAAGTGGGCTCATCCTCATCTATGAGCATCACATCTCCAGTATGAGTCATCTCCATATGTTGTAGGCACAGGATTCTCATCCACAACATCTTGTGGTTCCTGTCCTTGTTCCATCTCAGCTTCTATATCTCGAACTTCTTCGAGTTCTATTTTCCTCCCACTGATTCTTCTAGAAATAAATTCTCTTTCTAGAAAAATAGCAGTCCGAGCAACAAACACTTTGTGCTCTAAAGAATTATAGAAATAATACCCTTTAGTTTCCTTAGGGTATCCTACAAAGAGGCACTTGTCGGATTTAGGGCCGAGATTATCTGATGCTTCACGTCTCATGTAAGCCTCACAACCCCAAATTCTCATAAAAGACAAATTGGGATGCCTCCCAGTCCATATCTCATATGGTGTCTTTTCGACAGATTTAGATGGAACACGGTTAAGTGTAAATGCAGCACTCAATAATGCATGTCCCCAAAAAAGAAGAAGGAAGGTCAGCTTGACTCATCATCGAACGAACCATGTCTAACAAGGTTCTATTCCTCCTTTCGGATACACCATTCCATTGAGGCGTACCCTGTGGAGTGAGCTGTGATACTATACCACACTCCTTTAGATGATCAAGAAATTCTTGGCCTAAGTATTCACCTCCTCGATCTGATCGAAGCATTTTAATGCTCTTGCCGAGTTGATTCTGTACTTCATTCTTGAATTCTTTGAACTTTTCAAAGGATTCTGACTTGTGTCACATTAGATACACATAGCCATACCTACTGAAATTGTCAGTAAATGTAATGAAGTATTGAAATCCATCTCTAGCTTGTGTCCATATAGGTCCGCATACATCACTATGTATAAGACCTAACAAGTCCGAAGCTCTTTCACCTTTACCGGTAAAAGGAGCCTTCGTCATCTTGCCTAACAAACATGACTCACATGTCCCAAATGATTCAAAATCAAATGAGTCTAAAAGTCCATCTTTATGGAGTTTAGATATACGAGTCTCGTTTATATGGCCCAATCGACAATGCCAAAGGTAGGTTTCATTAGAATCGTTCATTCTAACCTTCTTCGTATTAACGTTATAGATCGCGGTTTCTAGGTTAAGAACATACAAACCATTGCTTAAATATGCACCACCATAATAAACATCATTGAAATAAATAGAACAACAATTGTCCTTTATTACAAATGAAAAGCCTTTCTTGTCAAGACAAGAAACATAAATCAAATTCCTGCTTATGGTTGGTACATAATAACAATTGTCTAGTTCTAAACCAAACCACTCGGTAAGGTAAGATAGTAAGTTCCTACGACTAATGCAGCAACTCTAGCTCCATTTCCCAGACGCAAGTCTTTCTTACCCTTTGCCAATCTCGTACTCTTTCTCAGTTCCTTCACATTTATACAAATGTGAGAACCACATCCGGTATCTAATACCCATGATGCTGAGATAGAGATATTAGCTTCTATAACAAAAATACCTGAAGCGGAAGTCTCACTTCCCTTCTGCTTCTTTATCTCTTTAAGGTAAACAGGGCAGTTACGTTTCCAATGACCAAACTTCTTGCAATGGAAGCATTGACTTTCCTTTGCAACACCACCTTTGGGTTTCAGTACTTGTGAAGAAGATGCACCAAACTTTTTGGCAAATTTCTTCACCTTGCCCTTACCCTTTCCCTTGCTACTTCCAACCATCATAATGCTGTTGGATTTGTTTGCCTTCATCTGTTGCTCAGCTGTTCTTAACATGTTGAGCAACTGAGACAAGGATTTGTCAAGATGATTCATATTGAAGCTTATGACAAATTGGCTGTAACTTTCCGGCAACGATTGCAGGACTAGATCAACAGCCAACTCCTTCTGTAAAGGAAAACCAAGACCCTCAAGGCTCCCAATGTATCCAATCATTTTGAGCAGATGAGGTCTTACGGGTGATGACTCAGCCATCCTCTATTGGAACAATGCCTTAGAGGTCTCATACCTCTCAGGTGTTCGATCACATCGAACGCCCCCAATTTCTCATGTTGCTTCTGAAGCTCAGAGTCCATGGTTAAAAGCATAAGGCATGATGCATCCAATGCATCATCAAGATGCTTCTTGTAAGCATCCCTTCCTGCCCTAGAAGCACTAGGCGCCGGTTCATTTAGAACGAGCCCTTCAAGGACATACAATTTATTTTCTTGCTTGAGGACTATCCTCAAATTACGATACCATTTTAGGAAGTTATTCCCATTCAGCTTTTTCTTTCTAAAGGACCGAAACCACCGGTTAGAATTGTGTGAAACTAAATCTCAGAGTTAGCTAACTTCCATAGCGTTAATTGGGCACCGGTTTGGTGGATTTTGGAGTTGAACTGAGAGAGTTATGCGCTCTCTAATTTCACTGTTCTACAGCAGACCTGCTACAGGAACCCGAGTTGGTGTCTGAGCCATATCTGGAGCTACAGACCTTGTATTTGAGTGTTCTTGGTGGCTATGCAAAGATAAGCGGTAGGGATACAACTTTGATGTTGATGCCCGAGGTCGGTTCTGCCTGTAGGTGCTTGTTTAAGCTCGGTGAAGTTTCTGCTGCTGCAGGCCAGATCCTACCCGAGCTGCTGTATGGTTGATTTGTGGTTTATATTCTATGGTTGCTATAATTAAGTTATGATATCTATTTGTATGTTTGTGACACGGCAGTAGGAACCCTAGATGCCCAAGGGTTCTAAGTAGAAGGATTGGATTGCTTTGATGTCCCTAATGGCTTGGTTGATGTGTCTAATGGTTTGGTAAGTTTGGTTGCATACTTGTGTGATGGCTGTGATGCTTATTGGCTTGGTGGATGATTCAATTACCTAATGAGATGGCACCTATGGTGCAATTGAGATGTTGAGATGTTTATGATATGCCTTGGCTTGAGATGAGTCCGATATTCGGGCTATGCATTTCATGCATTCCATTTGCATCATTACATATACATGAGATGGTATTGAGATGGGCCTTGCAGTTCTCCTAGGCTGCTTGGTCGACTGAGATGGTGGTGGTGTTGTGCTTGGCGCCGTGTATGGTTTTGGTAGCCAATCGGTTAAGCCTCGTACGTGGGGCTGTGAGCTAAGAAGTAACACCTGTTGGCAAGGCTACCAAACCTGCAGGTAGGCTAGGTACAACCCCACGACAGCTTACCCGTGGGCTGATCACGATGACTTGAGATGTTGGTTGTTGGATACGTTTTGTCGCTGGTTGTGTCTTTGCTAATGCCTTGTATGTCACCTGCTTATTGAGTTTTATACTCACCCCCCCATTTCCTCCCCTTGTCTTACAGGTGCGAGTTTGAGAGTACGGGAAGTAGGTCGATGGGTATAGCCGAGTCGGTCTCCTTTAATTACTTTACTGTATAATTTTATATATGGAGATTATGTCCTTGTATAGTAAGAAGTAGTGCCCCTCGTAGCGTTGGTTTAATGCCATTAGTGGAGTTGTGTTTATAAATGAGTTTGATTTTCTTGTTAGCATATTTGCTGCCTTTGCATTTGCTTGTTGGTACGCTTCCATTAACGCTGCGCATATGAGGTTAGTAACCCGCGAGGCAGAGGCAGCGAACTTCTGGCTGAGTTGATGAAAGCCCTTTGGGTGCCTTGTGGCACATGGTGGGTGCGCAAGGTACCTGGTCGGTCGCGCTTAGCGGGGGCGTGACATTGGGTATGAGAGTGAGGAAGGCATAATTGATGCCTTTAGGAAGAGCACTTGTCTGAAAAAATCCAGCAAATAAATCACACAAATCATCATACATAAGATCCCATACCTTCCTATAAAATGCGAAGGTGAAACCATCCAGACCTGGTGCTTTGTCACCATCAAAGCTCCATACAGCGCATTTTATCTCCTCTTTCGAGAAGGGTGTTTCGAAAGCCTCCTCTTGAGCTACAGACAAGGACTTAAACTGCATCGATCCCAACTTATACCGTGCATCCGGTAAAGGCTGGAAAAAATCAGCAAAGAATTTCTTGGCTACTGCCTTAACCTCCACCAGATCCTCCAATACAATGCCGTCAACCTAAATCTTAAGGATGGAATTCCTCCTCCCCCTATTGCAAGCCATCAAATGAAAGAATTTTGTATTCTTGACCCCTAACTTCAGCCAAGTAACCCTCGATTTTTGCCGCCACAGACACTCTTTTTGTCTCTGTCTGCAAGCTAATTCACCCTTCAAATAAACTAGCCTATTCCGTTCTGCCTCTGTTAGACCTCTATCAACGGTGATCAAATCAATGCCATCAATACTCCTCTTCAAATCCTCAATTGACCCATCAATATGACCAAAGTGATTAGTGTTCCATACCCGAAGAGCTTGTTTGATAAAACCCGGCTTCTTGTTTAGGCAAAATTGTCCTGGGAATTTGATACAAGCCTCCCGTCATATCTCACACACAGCACCATCGAACTCATTGTATAAAATCCAGCAATTAAGGAATCTGAAGGGCTTAGGACCCCAATTGCAAGCATTTTGGGCCAAGATAATCGGACAATGGTCAGATCCCCCATTGTTGCCCGCCTTAAGCCGAACAGAGGGGAACAAAGAAAACCAAGCAGGGTCAAGAAAATGCCTTATCAATTCTGCTTGCCGCCAAGGAATTCCCCCACGTGAACCTCCACCCCTGTAATGCAACCTCACACAACTCTAAGGAAGAAACAAAATCAGCCAATGCTCTAGTCCCTCTCGCACAAACCCAACCACTTAGGCGGTCATTCGGGCCAAGAGTTCATTGAAGTCTCCAACAATCAAACATGGAACATCCGACCCGCTCAAAAGAGAAAATAGTTCTCCCTATTGATTAATTCTCCCATACACACTAGGAGGGCCATAAACACCACAAACAACAATTCTGGTACCACCCGCAACCATCCTTTCAACTACAATCTAGTTCCTGCCATGATCTCTCCTATAATAAGAGAAATAAGAAGTGTCCCACAGAAGAGTAATCCCTCCAGAACTACCTACTGTCCCCACATCCACAAAGTCAAACTGTCCTCTACCCCATATTCTCCCGAATTCAACCTGAGACCACCCCGAACACTTAGTTTCACAAAGGAAAACCAACTTTGCAAACTCCTTCGTTATCAGATCCCTAACTACTCTTTGTTTTGTGTCCGAGCCGATTCCCCTAACGTTACAAGAGATTAAATAGAACATAACGTAAATAATGAAACATGCTGCAGACAACAAGACTAACCTCAAGAAACAGGATGGGTTTTATCCCACTCCTCCCCCTCCTTACTGACGAGATCATCCACCACTTTCACCAATTCATCATGGCCAACCTCGACCTCAAGCCCAATAATCTGACCGATCTCCAACGTCTTTTAAACCTCCATAGCCTTTAGAGTCGCTGGAGAAGATTCCACAACCTCTACGCCCTTCAAACCCCTCGCGTGCCCAAGTTCTATATCCTCATTCTGGGTTGAGCTATCGCCAGAAACAAGTGATTTAACCGAACCTGTTGCCACTAACTTCTTCCTTTTCTTGAACCTCAGAGTTCTATTGGACTGTGCTCTTTCCAGGATCGAGATCAATTTAGATGCCAGGTCTTTGAGAGAATTAATTTCCCCTCCTTGTTGCGAAGATGAGAAACCTGACTTGTTTGATGCCACTGCATTTTCATCTTCACAAAAAGGCATTATATCCCCTTGATGTCGCCCATCTAACTTGGCCTGATCCAGATTTGGGCTATTCACAGGCATTGGCTTTGAAGACATGGCCCAAGGCCGATAACACTCATAGCTTTGAGTAGGGTTGCTCTGGGATGGCACTAAGACCCTTCGCGGCCCAAACCCACACATAGGACCTTTACGTAAAAACTTAGGTCTCGACTGATAGAGAGGCACCAACTTCGAAGGAGCAGAAGCTGCCTTCGTACAATTCAAAACATCATTCTTCTCACCAATTCCAACACAAAACCCCCCGAGTACAACATCATCAGCCGCCACATGCCTACTACCCTTCCACCCCTTATGTCGATCTTTATTGATTACTCTTTTCCCTTTTTCTAAGCGTTTGATTGTATCAAAAAACCCAAAGGGATCTTTGGAACTCGATGCCTCATCCTCGCGTGTCCTTGTGGGTTCCTGCTCCTTACGCGCCGGCCACAGTCCCTCCACCTTCCAAAGAGCACGGCACTATACTTGGACTTAACCCGCCATGACAACAGTCCTGACATGAAGAGCAGTCGGAGAATGATGGAAGGCCATACTGAGCCTCATAAACAGAAATATCCACCATCTGTTGAATGTATGCCCTCGACCATCTGGAGAAATATTGGGGTCGTTGACCACTCCTATGGTCATCCCACCATCCCAATTTATCTCTCAGTCCAAACCCCTTCCTCCGGATATTCTGCCTCTCCTTCCAACGATCACCACTGCGATGCATCGCCACAACCCTACAGGAAACTGCCTTTTGTTGTTCATGCGAGTGAGGCGCGTTCACTTTTTTATTTATATAGTATAAATTATTAGGTGATGTTTTATTTAACTATTATGTTGGACTTTAATAAGTTTTAGTTGGGTTTATTTTAGTCTAGTCCATCAAGGAATTGGAATTGCAAATCCAATCCACTTAGGAGCTAAGGTTAGGTTGACACTATTCACATGAATAGTAACCCCAAATCCTTTTATTTTTAGGTCTTTGGCTTACTAGTATAAAAGCCATCCTTATGTTATTTTTTAGGGTTAAGAATATCTTTGACAATTGAGAAATAAAACTTTGAGGTTTTTATTCCAATAGGTTGATGACCTTGGTTCTTGTGCATGTGAGTGGAGTCTTGCTTGTTTATTTTAGGGATTGAGTTAAGTTATCAAGTAGCAATGACTTGTAGCGTTTTCAAGATTTTATGTGCTTTCTATTCCCTTTACTGCTTAACCTAACCGGTTAAGAGGGAGGGATACTACACTAAACCCTTGGTTGATTTGATTTAGGAATTTGGAACGATTGATTGAAACGGAGGTGCTCTTAGTTCTGTCTAGTGGTGTTGCCGTATCAGGCGCTATATTAATTATGAGAACTTTGGTATTTACTCCCCGGCTTGGATCAATATTATTAGTAATTGCTATCAAAGTACTTCATCAAAGAACCAGGGTTCTAAGTTAGTAGGGTATCAGGTACTTGGCGTGGAATTGTACGGTCTAGGGAGGCGTCTACGGGTGATGCTGGGTGCTTGGTTGATTCTACTCCATTGTCTCTCGGTGATGGTCGTAAGTGTAAGTTTTAGCATGACCAGGGCTTGAGGATGGGGTTTTAATGATCGTTTTCCGAGATTGTTTGCAGTAGCATCAAATCAGGATGAGGTTGTGAGAGAGGATGCGATTGGAGCTGGGTTGTTGCAACGACTTGGAGGAGACCCCTGTTCTCGTGGGAGAATGATGAAGTGGAGTCACTTAATAGCGAACTGGCTGGTATGTGTTTGAGATTAAACAAGATGGACTCGTGGCAATGGATGAATAGTAAGGATGATATTTACTCATCCAAATCTGGTTGTGATGTATCTTTTCCTATCTCACCAATAGAGGTGTTGAAACCGAAAGTTTGGTTGGGGCTTGTTCCTCCTAAGGTGGAGTGCTTCTTATGGATGGCCCGCCTTGTTGGCTATGTTGATAACATTCTGAGCTACAATATGGTTCAAATTATTTAAAGGGATATCAATCATTTGTAACAAGATAAGGGTCTCGTTAAGTTCTACCTGTGAGAGCACTTCAACTCCAGCAATAGCTCTAAGAACCACCAGTTGTTTTTCAAAGAACCAGGGTTTATCGTTATTCAGGACGGCATTGATTTGTTCCACCTCCAACCCCTTAAGGCTCCGTTTGGTTTGGAGGTTGGGCAGGGTAGGGTTTGGGTTCCAAATCCCAACACCCAGGGTTGGGGTTGGGTTTGGGTTTTAAACCCAGGCTATGCTGTTTGATTTGGGGGTTGGATTTCAACATGGGTTTGGACTGGGTTTCAAAATAAGTGTTTGGTTGGAGGGTTTAGTTTTAGGTTGGGTTTAATAATTTGACTAGATTGTCCTTGATCATAGTTGAATGAAATTCTAAGTATAAAAACACGTTTTTTTCGAAACATAACATGCTAACATATATTTAATTCATATAAACACGTTTTTATATATTCACTTTCTATATTTTTTCAATTAATAATTTAGTATTTGACATTTCTCTCTTTATTTTATATATCCCCATAAAATTCTATTATTTTTTTGTAAGTTACTCAAACCCATTGTTTTATATTACTCCCGATGACATTCATGGTTTCAGTACATATTTCTCACAAATCACCTTTCAGCTCATTAAATTTTTTTACGAGTGTTTATAAGCACCTATTTGGTACCCTATTTTGCATCGATAAAAAAATCAACATTGAGTCATAATTTTCATATTACACTTAACATGTGCATTATTTATTTATTAATATATACATATGGAATTAATAAATTTCATGACTTGAAATATTAATCACATTTTTGAACAGTTTAAGCTGATGACTTGTGATCATATTCCCATGATATATACCCAGAGAACAAAAGCGCTGCACCTTTTGTTCATGTTCATGAATTGCACTTGGATTCTTTCAAGTTGTGTAACTAAAAGTCTAAGTTTCTAGACTGGTGTAAATTTTTCTCACATTTCCTTTCATAAGAGTTGTAATGTACAAAATGATGTGTATGCCAATTTGACAACGCAAATAGGATGAAAAGAAAATATCTTAAATTATGTTACATGGAATTTTACAATGTAACACCAAATTGAATCCTCCTATCCTCCCTTACTCCTGCAAAAAATAACCAGAAAATTATGTAC
This sequence comes from Turnera subulata, assembly GCA_028386065.3. Classification (NCBI taxonomy): domain Eukaryota; kingdom Viridiplantae; phylum Streptophyta; class Magnoliopsida; order Malpighiales; family Passifloraceae; genus Turnera; species Turnera subulata. The sequence goes on from JAKUCV010005393.1 coordinate 76,794, forward strand.
CATAGAGCTCCTTTCGAACTGCATGTGTATATCAGGGAAGAAACCAATAACCCAAGGATGTCATGAATGGAAAAGAAAAAGCCTTCTACTAGATGTTGCCCCACAAAAGCTTCCAATACAAATCAAATTACTCTGGACCGTAAAAAAGCAACCAAAGGAGCCTCAGTTGCAATGATGTAGCCGGATATATTATTATACACATCAGAGAATCAGACCTGCAAAAAGCATTGAACATTGAAAATGGGCGAAGAATGGATGAAGCAGTAATTTACAGCAAGGATCAATAAACGTACAGCAAGCTAATGCAAATCACAATCAATCAACTTGCACACATAGAACACACATTATTCACACACCAATCAACTTTGAGCAGTACACCATGCCTTGCCAATTTCACATTATTCACTAAAGGATTACCTGGTCTGACCAAGAGTGATCTGGCGATGACACCCTACTGTCTTTGTCCTAATATTGCAGGAATTTTATCAGAAAAGAGAGAAAAAAATACTTCATTGCATTTGCAAATTGTCACGGCAGAAAATCTTTTGTACCTTGACTAGATTCCAGGAATCCCAGTAATTTTGGGACAGTTTCTTATCATCTTTCCAGCTTTAAGACACCCTAATCCAACCAACAAAAGCACATTTCCAAATTGTATTTGGAATCATCCAAGTATTCCATAAAATCAGTACATTCATCAAATGCTCCTAGTTCTACATATCTAAAATCTCCCTCTACATTGATAGTCTCATGATTCCCATTGACCTACATCAACAAGAAAAAGCATCTTAAGCATATTAGTCCTATATAATTTCTAGATGAAAATCTCAAAGAGTTCGGGAGCCATTCCAAATGTAACATTTTAGCTCAGGATTACTGACAAAATCTGTCGGCAAAAAAATGGCACACCAGTATCGCAAGATGGTTTCACAATCATGTTTCAAGAAATTCAAGGAAGCAAATTCAGCATATTGCAAGTTTATTGGATGTTTTTTCATTTTGTATTCCAATTTCATATATTAAATTCAACAAGGCCAAAACGTCTAATGTCAATACACCCAAAAAAGAGCAATCGACTTGGGTTTTATCATATCATACGCCACCAATAATCGCAACCAGAAACAAAACATCTCATACTTCTGTAACGCCCCGATTTTCCCTTTATTGATTTATAAAAAAAATTCGGATTTCGGTAATGGAAATTAAATTAAATTATATTCCATTGGATTCATTAATTTTAAGCGGTAATATGTCGCATCTGAGCTTTGTCGAACCTAAAACGCGTTTCGGGACGAAACACGACGTTTACCGTAGTTTTAGTTAAAACTACGTCATTTTAGGATTTCGAAAAAAAAAAAAAGGGAGGAGTCAACCTGGGCGGGTTGACCGAGCCTAGCCAAACGACACGTCGTTCGGCCGGGCTAGGTCACACCCCCAGGCGCCTTCCTTCCTTCTTCTTTTTCTTTTTTCTTCATTTCTCAATCTATTTTTTTTTCTTCTTCCCGTTGCCATCCCACCCAGCCGCCGCCGCCCCAACGTTATTGTCTTCCACTACCATCTCCAATCACACCATCAACAACCAACAAATCCCCAACCCCCTCCTTCTTTCTTGTTCTCTATTTTCTCTCACACACACACACACAAACCGGAAACCATCACTCCTCTACATTCCTCTTCCGCCACCAACAACATCATCNGAAGCCTGTCGGAGATGAAGAACATCACGGTATTCGCCGATCCGTAGTAGGATGTCCTCAGCGTTCCGTGATCCTCCAGGAAGAACACCTCTTCCATTGGAGTGACAAAGAACCGCGATGAGTAGAGCTCGTCGACGAAGACCAGCCGGGGCATCCTGCCGAGCTCGTTTGGTAGTTCTTCGGCACGTTCATTGACCATATTGTAGGCCAGCGGTTCCTTCTGCCAAGGTTGGCACCCTCGACAAAGAAAACTGATGATGGAGCAGGCATTGTGTTTGGGCGTATAGGTGTTTGGTTTTCTTGAGTGTTGAGGATACTTAGTCTGGGCGTAGGATTGCCTTAAAAATGCTTTGATGACTTACTTCTCACCACACTGTCTTTTATAACCTTAGGAGGAGCGTGTTTATTACGTTCGAATTTCAAGTGTCTGCGTTTTGAAATTTCACCGTTGCCGCATTTATTGCTTCGACACGCTATGTGTTTGTTGTTCGGGCAATAAATGCCAGAATTTGTCAGTCTTTTCTCTACCTTACAATTTTCAATTTTCCCGGGCTATTTCATTTTAGTCTCCTTAAGACTTGTCCCTACATCTTTTGTCACATGCACTCGTGACCGTTGTGGCTAGACCGTGTGGACCACACCTCGAGTAGAGTGCGTGTGCGACAAGCTTACAGCTGTTCGGACAGCGTGGAGAGATGCGGGACGAGACAGACGTTTTTGGCTTATACGGACAATTGTGGACAAGTGGGTAACGTGTCTCTCGAGGGACACAGGACGCTCCCGTGATCATCGCCTTGCCAGTTAACGAGTATCTTTTTTCACGAGGCTAACAGACGTCACCGTTAACTGTGTACGTTACGTTTGGGATCGAGGATGTTCACGATCGGTCTAGGGCGCCGAACATGGAAACATGTTTGTTTCCACCTCTTAATGTCTTTTGACTTTATTAAACGAGTTTTAGTTCGTTATAATTTCCTTATGATTAATTTCATACCTTATTGCTGGATTTAATCTATTTAAAACGAAATATCGTAACATAAGAGTTGGATTTACGAAGAAAGCTTATTTTATTGATCTCGAAACTTTTACAACAAAAGGAAAAGCACTCTACGGAGTTACATGATGTTTCAGATCGGTTACAAGTTTTTGTATATTCGCGACCTGAGAAGAGAGTCCCATACAGGCTAGTTCAATTTGCATCACTACAGTGTGGACCTTCTTCAGTGAAGTGTCCAGTTGCTTCATTATCTGCAGTGTTGTGTTGGACTCAACTGTTGCCTTGCCTTTCCTATCCTTTGCATCCTTGTTACCAGAAGGTCCTTCCTTGCTTACATGCTTTTTCTGCTGTCTTGGGGGAATCACCATATCCTCCTTTAGACCGATGATCTTGGTCTTGAACCGCTTCTTAGGAGGTTCCTCGTCGGAGCTTGTCGGAAAAGCCCTACCGCCGATGTAACTGTTATCCTCTGAGTCAGAGGTAGTACGGGATCTTAGTGGTGAGTCCATAGTTGTGTGTGAGTTCTCAAATATTAGGTTCGGTTTATATAAGCGGAAGAAACACCGCTTAAGGGTATAAGCGACATCTCGCAATGAGTTCGGACACCTGGTGGAGAGTACCAGAAACTTATCGTGGTGGACCTACGGACTTGATGATTGAATTTCGAGGACGAAATTCTTCTTAAGGTGGGTAGAACTGTAACGCCCCGGTTTTCCCTTTATTGATTTATAAAAAAATTCGGATTTCGGTAATGGAAATTAAATTAAATTATTTTCCATTGGATTCATTAATTTTAAGCGGTAATATGTCGCATCTGAGCTTTGTCGGACCTAAAACGCGTTTCGGGACGAAACACGACGTTTACCGTCGTTTTAGGATTTTGAAAAAAAAAAAAAGGGGAAGAGTCAACCTGGGCGGGTTGATCGAGCCTAGCCAAACGACACGTCGTTCGGCCGGGCTAGGTCACACCCCCAGGCGCCTTCCTTCCTTCTTCTTTTTCTTTTTTCTTCATTTCTCAATCTATTTTTTTTTCCTCTTCCCGTTGCCATCCCACCCAGCCGCCGCCGCCCCAACGTTATTGTCTTCCACTACCATCTCCAATCACACCATCAACAACCAACAAATCCCCAACCCCCTCCTTCTTTCTTGTTCTCTATTTTCTCTCACACACACACACACAAACCGGAAACCATCACTCCTCTACATTCCTCTTCCGCCACCAACAACATCATCTTCCTCCTTTCTTCTCCCCGTGCTCTCCACCGCCGCCGTGGTCTGCTCCTCTCCCCCTCCCTCGAGTTCACAGACCCACGAGCCAGGGAGACGGCTCTTGCTGCGTCAAGGACAGAAGCAAACACACCCACCGAGGGCCACTGGACGGAGAGCTCGAGGGACGAACTCGGTCGTCACCGTCGCGGGCCGACACTGTGTTGGTAAGCCTCGATGCCGCCTCCTTTTCTACCCCTCGTTGTTGATTTTGTTGGGATTTAGTGGTTGATGGTTTGGAGTGGTCGGGTCTTGGCCGAG
>JAKUCV010005393.1:82421-95367 GCA_028386065.3 Turnera subulata
GTTCACTGAGTAGGCGACTCACATAATCGCCACCGTTGTTTTTCAGACTTTAGTTAGCGTGCAGACTCACTTATACCTTCGACTCGGAGATCAGACGCAGTCACTTCAGCAGGTAGTTGTGCATTATCTCTTGGTGGGATCCATAGGGCTATATGCATGATATTTTCTATCTTGAGTATTATTATTACTTCCATCTTCCGCTGCATGTGAAATAACTCGAGATGTCATAAATATTTTATCTTTATGTCGGCAGTTAGCCGGAGTTGATTTGTGATATTATGTCGGCGTGATGCCGTGATGGCTTATTATTTGTTAAGCCGGTTGATCTCGTTTATTTTTATGACATCTCGTTGTTAATACATTTTCATGGAAAATGTTTGTATGCCGAAGCATCGGTTTTTTTGTACCCCGGGTTTCAAGAGTATTTTGGTAACTCTTTTTCATTTAATTATTTTATTTTTATTTAATTGGGGTACGGGCTTCCACAACTTCTATACAACCGGAAACCAATCACAAAAAGCACGAAGAAGAAGAAGAATGTTAAAAAAAAAAGTACGAAGAAGGAAATACCCGAGCATTGTATGATGCTATCCGGTCGAACTCTCAACAACAATTCTTTCTAACCTGCTCAAACAACCAAAACCAAGACCAAATTAGAGTCAAATCATAACAAAACGAACGAATGTAACAATTACCCCAGTGATGGTGCGTGAGACAACCCATCAGACCCCTGCCTTCAATCAACCTACAACCACCAAAGTAAGATGAATTAAGAGAGGAAGATGTAGTAATTAACGGCAGAGGTAGAAAGTAACGACTAATAGCAGCTGAATTGAAAAATTTTTCCCAAAATCGAAACCTAGGGTTTAGGTTCAAATTTGGGGTTTTCGGATTGGTGTGGAATAGAAGAAGAAAGATGAGGAGAGAGTGCAGAGGGGGAGGTAATAAGACGATGGGAAGATGAATTTTCAAAAAAAAAAAAGATGAACTGGGCTTTGAATCGATCGACAGAAGATCGATGTGAAGGAGGAAGGGAGCTTCGATTTACCTGGAGAGGAGAGGAGAGGAGAGAGAGTGTGGAGGTCTGACTGAGGCTGAAATGAACGTGAAATTAGTTTTTATTAGACGTGGATAGTTTGGGAATAATGACTTTTGGACAGGGATACGCTCGTCCACAAATTTCAAACCCCAACCCACCAAACCCGAACCCCAGCTCCTCGCGGGGGTTGAAAAACGCGGGTTTGAAGCTCTGAAACCCACAAGTTGGGGTTCCAAACCCAAACCCCAACCCCAACCCGCGCTCCATTTTCTCCAACCAAACAGCGGGTAGGGTTCCAAACCCCAACCCGCCCTCCCAAACCCCTAAACCAAACGCAGCCTAAGAGGACTCCAAATCTTTTTCATAACATTAGCAAAGGCCTGTGGGTTAATGTGCTTCATACTCAATACCTTCCCAAGTAAGAAAAAGAAAGGAGGCTCTTGCGGGTCCAAATCCTCGTTGCCCAGTACCAAAACCAAAACCTCATCTGCCAGATTAGATGCCAACTCATCAGCACCCCAGTTTCGTTTTGCTCACCAAACTATACCCCCTCCCTTGGCGCCATCCCCGTTGTTCTGCGAAAATACTAGAGAGGAAGATAGGAATAAACACGACAAGCAGTTGATCCCAGGAAACTACCACGTCCAACGATTTGTGCGAGTCCACCTGCTCCTACACAGACATAAAGAAACACAGAAAACAAAAACAAAGTGATAGATGAGGCCCAATGAAACCCTAAAAAAAGAGTGAAGAAACACAAAAAAGAGGAGAAAAAATACAAGAAACCCTAAAACAACAAAAAGACAAAGACGAAACCCAAGAGAAGCAAAACAAAGACTCACTTAGGACACTCGAGGGATCCACACAGTAGTGAAGGAAGACTCATAGAGGATGAGAAGAAACCTAGATGATGCTTGCAAACCAGATCTAGAAACCCTAGATAAACCCTAAAAGAAACCTTAGTGCAGAGAAGGGAGGGAGAAAAACGAGGACTGAAAGAAAACTTAAAGTTAGTTTGGTTAAATTTAGAGATACTATTGAACCAATTGTTAATTTTCAGGTTACGAGCAAAAAGCTACACGTTTAGTAGATCGAGCTTGTTTGTTTTAATAGTGATTTGATCACTCCCAACATCTCAGAATAACAAATAAAATGAAACACAAAAAAAAAAAAAATTGCAGCTTGGTGTTGTTGTATCTCCATACTACAAGCCACTTGATAGTGTCATTGTTTGTTAAACATTAAACTTCCCAATGATGATCGAGATAACACAACACACTAAAACATTACAATATTTTTAATAAATATAGCACTAACATTCCTTAGCTATTTTCCGACACTTGATGAAACTGGTACTATTATCTTGTTGCTTGATCACACGGCTAAGACTAGCTAGTACCATGAGGGAGAATTCATAAAGCAAGTAATTACTTATTTTCATCCTATCCCATCTAAGAAGTAGTTCCCAGTCTCTATGTGTCCCATCTTCACATATGCATCAGCAGCAATTTGGCTTGAAAAGCTTCTCCTTGGTGATTGTCCCTTTCAGGCACGCAATGGATTGTAAGGCACAGGAACTAGGTATAAATCATGTTTCCTAAATACTGCGGCTCCAAATTCCTCCGACATATCAAGGTCTTCATGTTTGATTCCATGAGGAAGTTCCCAATCAAAATGGTATAGCAACTGTGCAAGTAGAAGCTCAATCCCAGCCAAGCCATATAGCATGCCCGGACAGCTCCTCCTCCCCGCACCAAAAGGAATATACTCGAAATATGCCCCCTTGTAGTCTATGGAGGACTCCAGGAATCTCTCAGGGATAAAAGACTCAGGATCAACCCAATAATCAGGGTCCCTACCAATTGCCCATGCATTCACCACCACTCTGGCTTTTACGGGTATATCATATCCGTTGATTTGGCATGGTTCTCTGCATTCTCTGGGGAGTAGCAGCGGACCAGGAGGGTGTAATCTCAATGTCTCTTTGATGACACACTTCAAGTACTTTAACTCCTCAAGAAGACCGGATTCGACAACATCTCCTTGTTCACGAAACACTTGTCTAACCTCTGCCTGTGCTTTTCCCATTGTTCTTGGATTCTTTACCAGTTCCGAGATTGCCCATTCTACTCCTGTTGATGTCGTTTCACTTCCTGCAGCAAACATATCCTGAGATTGACCATTGTATGTACATGTATTAGTTCCAGATAACAAAGAATCCAAGTATATATATTAATATTTTGTATATGGGCCGGGGACGAGTGGAATTGACCAATACTAGCTAATTACCATGATAACTGCTTTGATATTGTGGTCTGACAAAGGAACATCCAGGTCGCCATGTTCCTGAAGATTCAGAAGAACATGAAGAAGATCTGCTTCAACGTTGCCTAGGATGTTGCCGTCGCCAGCTTTATGTTGGCGCATGATGCTGTCAAGAATCATGTCCATTTTGTGATGCAATTTCCTGAGCTTTGCTTCGGTTCCAGTAATCACTGGAAGGAATTTGAGGGACGGGAAGAAATCAACCAGAGAGAAACCTCCTGTCATGTTTATGTATTCCTTGAGAGCTGCGATGAAGGTATCCTGATCCGCACATTTCCTGCCAAAGGTTGACTTTGCTGTGACCGAATATTGCAAAGACAACAGCCTTTTGCTGAGGTTGACCGGAAGAGACCCACCACCGCAGGAGGAGTAGAGAGATCGAATGATAGCTGACACCTCTGCTTCCCTGATTGCTCGAAATGATTGCACACGGCTTGCACTAAGAAGCTCAGCTACACAAATCTTACGCATCTGCCTCCAGTACTCCCCGTAGGGCGAAAACCCGATGTCAGTATTGCCGTAGAAAAGGATGCCTATAGCCAAGACAGAGGGCCTTTCGCAAAAGGCAAGGTCATGGGTCTTCATGACTGCTTTGGCCATTTCCGGGGAAGAAATGACTATGGTTGTTATTTCTCCCAGCTGGAGCTGCATCAGACCTCCATATTTCTTTGCCAGCGCTCTCAGCCTGCGATGGGGTAGATCAGAACCAATCATCTGATGGATGTTGCCAATTATGGGTATCTTCCATGGCCCTGGAGGTAAGTTTAGAGGTTTGTCAGTGGCTTTTGCAGGCCGCTTACATAGTTTCAGTGTAGCCAGGCAAGATAGGAGGAAGGTGATGAATACAAGAAGGACGACTGCCTCCATAGATGAAATTGCTTTTCTTCCGATTCAATTTATGATTGCTTCCTGGGCATGGGATCCATTTTCTTTCATCCACACTACTGTTCGTCTTTAAGTTGTTCAATCCATTAGATAGATGATATATGCCGGTTAAATTATTATTATATTGTAACAATCGAACACATTCCGTCCGAAGATTATAGCCAAATTTTGATCAAGTACAGTGGCATAATAGTTTCTTTTTCGTTTTTTTTTTTGAAACAATAGTGGCATAATAGTTAGTTACGCATGCAGAGGATAAGATGGGGATGAAATTTTGTCACCATCCATACACAAATTAAGATCTTTTGCTGATTATAATGGTTGATCATGTCAGTGACAGATATGTTATTAAATGAGCGGAGATAATGTTTCCACGGCGTTCCAAATAAGATAAGGGCAACCGTCATCCTTTAGTTGTTACACACCGAGAGAGATGAATATAATACAATTTGGAGGATCTCCACACTGGATCGTGTTTCTCTAAGACGTACGACATATTTTATTACTGAGAATTCTTTTCTATGTTGAAATCAAAGCGTATTTTCCAACAAAAATTCTGATGATAGAAGGAATTACTTCACAAGTTTAGTTAAGGGCCCAAGTCAAAAAGGCCTAGATTCCATAATCCATACACTTTGAGTAGGAATTTCACCTTAAAAGACTTTACAATTGGGATCTTATCCTACATCTTCTGTTAATCAAGGTGCTGCGAATAATAATCAAGGAGGTCGTGGCAATGGAGCTTCAAATGGTTATGGATCTGGCAGCAAGAATCAAAGAGCTGTAGGACGTGGACAAGCTAGAGTTTTTGCTCTTACGAAACAGGATGCACATACATCTGATGTAGTTGTGACAGGTACCTTACCAGTCTACTCTTTTGATGCACGCGTACTCTTTGACACTGGTTGCACTCATTCATTTGTGTCAACTTATTTTGCATTACAATTTGGTGTGAGTCCAACCCCTTTAGAGTGTCCGTTGACGGTTACCACTCCTCTTGGTAAATCGTTAGAAGTGGATGTTGAGTTTCAAGGAACGCCTATACAGTTTGGTGATAGGATTTTGATGGCAAATTTGATTAAGTTGGAGATGACAGATTTTGATATAATACTAGGGATGGATTGGTTATCACAACATTTTGCTTTCTTGAATTGCCATAACAAGACAGTGAAGTTTCGTATACCTGGCAAAGAAACCTTTCTTTTTCAAGGTGACCATATCGCAAACACTCCTGTTTTTTATTTCTGCACTTAGTGCTAACCGCTTGCTGAAGAAAGGCTGCATGGGATATTTAGCTTCTATACTGGATGTTAGTAAGGAGAGCTCCGATTTGACTAAGGTTCCAATTGTTCAAGAATTTCCTGATGTGTTTCCCGAAGGAGTAAATCGCATATGTGGAGTCTGTACTATTTCAAAAGTATCGTTTAGGGGCCTGTACTATTTTGTGTCCCTTTTATGGGTATGTCTCTTATTTTTCGTTCCTTTTAGGAGCCTCGGGCAGCCCCGCGGATGACGTGGAGTGCCCGAGACCCCCTAAAAGGAACGAAAAATAAGAGTATAGACCCGTAAAAGGGACAAAAAATAGTACAGACCCCCAAACGATACTTTTGAAATATTACAGACCTTATATATGTAATTTACCCCTTGGATTAATTAAGAATTACAAGAAAAAAAGATGATCAAGCTTGGAGAGGAGTACAAGAAGAAGACAACATGTGTTTTATTTTGGAGATTGAAGCCTAGTCAATTTGGACCCTCTTGGTCCAATCGACATATCCATTTATTTTATTTAATAAATTGCCGATTTTATTATATAAAAACAATAAGTAATTTCGACATGGGTTTATTATTATTTTGGGTTTATATTTGTTATTTGGGTCGTAAATAATTATGGGCTCTAGTTTATTTAGTTGGATTTTAGTTAGTACAATATACTGTTGGATTAAAAAGTCAAAACCTAGTCCATAAGGGAATAGTGTGGCCGACTTGGCCTAGGGTTAGAAGTCAAGTTTGATTCGTCTTGGGAGGCTTTTTGTGGCCGACTTAGGGAGCCTTTTGGCTCTGTATAAAGATGTCATTTAGGGTTTTATTTTAGACACACATGATTATTGATATTAGATAATAAAGTTTGAGGTTTTCTTATCTTGGTTTCTTTGCCAGATTGATGTGATTTCTCTCTTGTTTATTTCAGAGATTTTGTTTACTTATCAAGTAATTAATTTGCTTGTGACGTTGCAAGACTCCTAGTGATTATTACTCTATTATTACTTAACAACTTTGTTTTGTTTTGAGGTGATAGAGGTAGTTGTTAAAATCTTAATTTGGTTGAATTGATTTCTGATCTTGGTGGCTTTGATTGTTTCGGAGGTGCTACCTAGCTTTGTTCTGGTAGTGTTACCGTATCACTAGAGCAACCAAATCCAACTTGGACTTTAGTCCCTAAACTTCAAATACTATGGATCCCATGAATCACTTTCAAGACATGGTTTTGAGATTTAGGGAATTGAGTTAAATATATTTTCGGTCCCCTTACTATATTGAAATGATAAGAATAGTTCCCATATACTAATTGCGATTACTTATATCCCCATATTCCTCTTAAATGATTAATTTGGTTCTTCCGCCTAGTTTAATCCGTAATTAGTTGATGTGACACTTATTAAGCACTTATGTAGGGCCTATGTCTAAGAAAAATAAATTTTTTTATTAATTTTTTAAGTTGGATTTTCTGATACGTAGGACCCACATAAGTGCTTAAGAAGTCCTATATCAACTAATGATGGATTAAACCAGATGGAGACCAAATTAGTCATTTAAGACGGATACGGGGACATAATTAATCGAAATTAGTGTAGGGAGACTACCCTTATTATTATTTTTTTTTTTTTTGTCGAAAAGGAAATTTCATTCATTACTGCAAATCCTTACAAAGAATAGTGACTAATGCATTGGGTTGATGGATCACCCAGTTTACAGGAACTCTATCCTTACACACGTTCTTTGCAAGCCAATCTGCAGCATGATTCGCTGTCCGTGGCACTTTCACCAAACTAATGTTAGTTGCATTGGCAATTGAAGCTCTGATGTCCTGTACCAATGTCTTGATCTCCCAGGGGCTGGGATGGATGTGGTTTATAGCTTGCCATGCTTCCTGCGAATCAGTCTCAATGGATACGGTATCATATCCTCTAGCCAAGGCTAGATTGACCGACTCCTTAATTGCCAATGTCTCAGCAATTAGAGTCGAGTTGGCTTTAATCTTCTTAACAATCCCATCAACGACTCTCCCATTATTCGACCTACAACAAACTCCAATCCCCACTCTCTTCCTACAGGCATCAAACGATGCATCACAGTTAATTTTAACAGCACCAACCATAGGGGGAGACCAATGAGAGTCATGTGGGCCTGGTCCTACCCTCATTCTTGTTCCTCTCACATCATTCCCCAATAACTGCTCTTTGAAAACTGCTTCAGCACCTCTTATTGTGGCAATCGGGTCAATATTGTCATCATCAAAAACTTTTCGATTTCGAGCCCTCCATATGCCCCACAAAATAATTGCTATCTTGCTTCGGAATTCTCTTCTTTGTGATCCAGTTAAACCACTCCCTAAATTACTCCACCAATCTTTCATGTCAGTAAAATCTGAACTGCTTGTCATCAATCCAAGTCGCGAGCCAAACCAAGTGGCTCTTGCATGCTCACATTGAAAGAACATATGTTCCATAGTTTCTTCATGTAAACCACATACTGGACAGTGAATATCTACATTCATTCTTCTTTTTACCAAATTTGCTCGCACCGGTATTGCATTTGCTAAAGCTCTCCACATAAAGTTTCTCACTTTTGGAGGGACCCCAATATCCCAAGTTTCTTTCCAATTCAGTGGATTGGTTCCTGCAGAGGTGCCTTGAGGAGGCTGGTTCGATTCTTCCAAACTACTCAGCTTCCAATAACCCGATTTCACAGTATATTCCCCTGATCTGTTGTAGTGCCAAACTAATGTATCCTCCACCAAGTCTGACACGGGCATTCCTTGCACAATACTGCTTTCCTCTGCATTAAGGATGTCATTCAGAAGAGGCACATTCCAAGCTCTCCTACTTTCATCAATTAGATCATCAACCATGAACCTATGTGTTCTGGCCGCCGGTGTTGAAGTAACCAGAAAGCTGTCACCTCTAGGGAGCCATTTGTCCCCCCAGATTCTAACCTTTTTCCCATTCCCTATATTCCATCTTAGCCCCATCTGTAGCATATTCTTTCCATGATCTAAACTGCTCCAGCACCATGAAGCTGAACTGCCTTTTTTTGCATTGAGGAAATCAGTCCTCGAGAAGTACTTCCCTTTTAACAACCGAGCCCATAAGGCCTGTGGGTTATTAACTAACCTCCAAGCTTGCTTGGCTAGTAGGGCCGTATTAAAATGTTCTAGATTACAAAATCCCAAACCTCCCTCCACTTTCCGCTTGGTTAGCTTTTCCCAACTCAGCCAGTGCATCTTGTTTTTCGATTCATCACCACCCCAAAAAAATTTGGCCATCATCCCATGCAACTGTCTGCAGAATTTTGCTGGAAATTTAAAAAGCAACATAACATATGTTGGTATTGCCGATAGCACTGCCTTGACCAAAATTTCCCTCCCTGCATGTGACATCAGATTGCCTTTCCAAGAACTCAACTTACTCCTCACCCTTTCCAGCACAAATTGTAGTGTTTTGCTTCTAGATCTGCCCCACCATGTTGGGATACCTAGATAGCTCTCATTATCTTCAGCCACTTTCATCCCAATAGAGTCACATAACATGTTCCTCCTTTGTTCGGTAGTATTACTGCTAAAAATAGACTTTAGACTTTGAATAATTTATCATCTGACCCGACTCTTTGCTATATTCTTGTACTATCTTCAGCAATCCAGTGGCATCAGCAATCGTAGCCTCCCCGAACAAGACTGTGTCATCCGCATAGAAAATATGTGTGATGAACGGGCAGTACCTATTCATGCGAAATCCTTGGATTGATTTCACCCGAAAGCCATTCTCCAATCTTCTAGACAGACCTTCCGAGGCCAGAATAAAAAGGTAAGGGGACAGGGGGTCCCCTTGCCTCAAGCCCCTCGAGGGAGTAAAATACTCTGTGGGTGATCCATTAACCATCACTGCGAACTTTACCGACGTTACACAGCTCATGATAATTTGTATCCATTTCTCAGCAAATCAAAAACAGCGAAGAACCTCTTGCAGATATCTCCATTCTAACTTGTCATATGCTTTACTAACATCCAATTTAAGCATAATATTCTGATATTTACCCTTTCCTCTGTTGCGCATGGAGTGGAGTGCTTCATGAGTGATCAAGATATTGTCATGTATACTTCTCCCTGGGACAAAAGCTGCTTGGGTCTCAGAGATAAGGCTTGGCAGCCATTTCTTCAATCTTGTGGTAAGGCATTTTGAGAAGATTTTATACACATAGTTACAGCAGCTTATAGGTCTGTACTGGTCTAAGCTTTCTGGAACTTTAACTTTGGGGATAAGAGAAATAAAGGTGGTGTTCAATTCAGTTAGGAGATGTCCAGTATGCATAAAACTCCTCAAAGCAGCTAATAAATCACCCTTTATTGTCTCCCAATACCGTTGAAAGAAAATTTCTTGAAAACCATCAGGCCCCGGGGCCTTCCCACTCCCCATCGAAAAGACAGCTGATTTCACCTCTTCTTCAGAAAAATTAGCAAGTAACTCAGTGTTCATTTGCTCATCAACCAGCCTTGGAATTAATTGTTTTAACTCCTCTGAAGGAATCGAACCATTGGATTGATATATTTTTTGAAAATAATCCACTACCTCTTCCCGATTCTTTGAGGGATCCTCAAGCCAATCACCATTACCATCCCTCAATTTCATAATTCTATTCTTTGATCTCCGTTGCACCGTTGTGGCATGAAAGAATTTCGTATTCCTGTCTCCTGCGGTGATCCACTTAACTCTCGCTTTCTGAGCCCAATAAACCTCCTCCTTCTTCCATTCTTTCTCAAGCAATGCAAGAACTTCTTTCTCCTTATCACGGATATGATCTGTATATGGTAGCTTTTGCAGTTGTTTCAACTCCTCCTGCAAACCATCAATCACTCTCCTGCTGTTATTCAATTTTCCCCTCCTCCATTTGAGCAGTTCCTTCCTTGCCACTCTGATCTTTTGCGCCACTTTGAATTGTCTAGACCCTTCAACACCCTGGCTCCATGCTCTGTGGATAACTTCTTCGTTGCCTTCTTCTTCTAGCCATCGAGCATCAAAGATAAACCTGCCATTGCCTTTCACTATACACCCAGTAATATTCATCACCAAAGGTCTATGATCTGAACCGATCATGACCTCGTTGCTTAGAACTGCATCCGGCCATGCTAGCCTCCATTCCACATTAGCCACCGCTCTATCAAGCTTGGCCACTATGTTATGTTCACCAGTTCGCTTGTTCGACCAAGTGTAGTTACTTCCTTTGCATTCCACCTCTAACATCTCATTTGTCTGTAAGAACTCCACAAAATCACGTGTTTGAGATGGGCTCACTCCCACTCCTCCTTCCTTATCCTCACAATCCAGCAGGGCATTAAAATCCCCGATTACTAGCCATCCTACACCACTCATTGGCTTGAGAGTGTCCATGCTCCTCCAAAAGGCTGACCTATCTTCACGTTTTGGGGGGCCATAAACCAGAGTGCATTCAAAGGTCAGACCACTCTCAAATTGTATGGCTGTGTGTATATAATTCCTGCATTTTCCCAGACATTGACATTTGACTTCATCACTCCACCACATAACCAGACCTCCAGATTTCCCCATTGGGTTAACATAGATGGCATTCTTCATACCCAGTATTTTCCTTTTCCTTTCTAAATTCTGACGCTTCTGTTTAGTTTCAATCAAGCAAATTATTACTGGTTTGAACTTAGATTTCAAATCCAGCAACCTGTTTCGGGTAAGAGAACTACCCAACCCCCGACAATTCCAAACTAAGAGAGACATAGCTCTAACATGAACTCAAGGCAAAGCAAGAGAAAAAATATTCTTAGTAAGAATAACTCACTGAACTTTTTAGTTCCAGTAGAACTAGATACTTCACAGCAGGCCAAAGGATGCTGCACTATTTGTTTCTCACAAATCTCCTGGAAGCAAAACCTCAAGATCTACATGCTTGTTATTCTTGTCTGGGCCTTACACATCCAACCTCTCCTCCAGATTAGCCTCTGTGGAGTGATACGGCAAAGACTGGCTCTTCTTCCTTACCTCAAGCTACCCCATTCTGGTGAAGATTCCGGTGAAAAGTTACCGTTATATGGTGTTATTTTGTATTTGTCGCCGTTGGCACAAGTTTCAAGAGAGAGAAAAGAAGGGTTCTTGCGGCATTTCGCTGACTACCCTTATTATTTCATTATAGTAGGAGGACCAAACATATATTTGACTCGGAGGGAATCAAGTGTAAGATTCAAATATAAGGGTAAATCTCATGAAATACTTGACTCTACATCAGTACGTACATCTACTGGGCATCATTTTCAAGCTACAAATCAAAATTAGCTACGATAATGTGTTCCAACAACTCTATTTCAATTGGTCAATTCTTAATTTATTGTGCATTCTTAAGAATAAATTCCACAAAGGGATGCGCTATCTGTGCAGAGTGATATCTAAAGAAATACTTTTCATTGTAGCTTCATAAATCAATAGCGAGTGCCTCCAGTGCCACTACAAGTGGTCCCTGATCCGACGGAAAAAAATTATGATGTCTTTGAAGTCACACATGACCCGGAGTCTTTCATGTCCATCCTTGACTTCTTTTGCAGGTGACGCTGGCACAGGGGCGGAGGCAAACTCTGTATAAGTGGTTACTCACTAATTGAAGATTTTCGTAGGGTTGCAATGAACTATGTTTGGACGTAACCATTTTTTTTTTTTCCTAACAGTGTGTTGGGACTTAACTTGTTATCGAACTAGAGTGCATTTCCCATTTTGGAGACTGAGACGGGCATGAAAAAGAAAGAAATAGTACAAAAAACTGGAAATCAAGTCGGTTAATGAAATATTATAAATATGCCTCCTGCCCTCCCAATAATGATTAGGCCTTTGCCCAATTTTGTTTCAAAACGAAAACAGATTTAATTACTCCCTCCCTTCCTTTTGATCCTATATATGATTTCCAGGAGAAGTTTTGAGTTTGACACAACCAGCTTTTTTATCAGAATGATTTTGTTTATATTGTGCATTTCATGTAATATGTTTCAGTAATATTCAATTGACTAAGGGATCACATTTTGTAGGGACTAATCACATTTTTCATCCTTGTGTTGAATTTTTGAGACATTTTACCTCTTTTGCCGAATTTCTGCACAAAAATGCTGACATGTCAATTTTTAAATTTCAATATTGGGGGATTGGGTGAATAACGGTTGATAAAAACAAGGGTGTTTTCGTCATTGGCAAAATAGGAAAAGGTGGTATTGAAACGCCCCGACCCGTATTTACCGTACACAGTAAACACGTGCCGGAACTGTGACAACCCGACCAATCAAACCCAGCTTACATTGTATAAAACATAAACCCTGGCTCAACAGCCCAAAAATATAAACATCAATATGGCCCTACGGCCCAACATCAGTAACATCATAACTGGCCCAACGGCCCAACAACAATAGTAATC